>PVKE010008689.1:10261-47083 GCA_004027555.1 Craseonycteris thonglongyai
CAACCACTATTCATCCCACCAAGTTTTCTTCCTTTAGTTTCCTACTAAACAGTGTATTCACGTGCTGCTCCAGAAAAATCTACCTGGGTGACCCTCAATACTTTAAATAACCAAAACAAGCTACTACACCAGGGCAGATAAACTGCATTTTCAAGAATAATAAATTCCATATATTTTTTTGCTCCTAATCTGACAATAGTTACAGGGTAGGCTATTGCAAAGAAATATAATTTTCCAACTGGAAGAAGTCAGTGAATCTCTCTGTGCATATGCCTAAAAAATGTACTAAGAGCTTCTGTCTATTTAATTCCTGGAGCACAAATGGAATGAATGACTGCAAAGAAAAAACAATTTATAAGGAGACTGTGTCCAACCTCAAAAAGCAAGTAAACAAAATTTTGAACTCTGAGATATCTAATATCTATTTGTGTTATTCACTCAACTTGTGAACCACTTTCCTTTTTGGCACTTGAGTTAAAATTTTACAATTTGGGGCTTTATTCAGTGTCTGAGGCTCCAATTAGACTTCAAGCTACATGAGGGGAAGATCTATGACTTCTGTTAGCTTATCCTGTATACATGGAAACTAAACTGCCCCTATACTCTCCACAGGGAGAGAATCATTCAATGTAGATGGATGAGTGTAACTGTCAATCCCAAGCAATGACATGTGAAAGGGATTTCATAGCAAATAAGCAGAGAGTCTGGCAGGAAAAATGGGCTTCTGTTAGTGTGAGGACACCTGTGCAATCATTCCACTTTGAGATTGGCAAGAGGCAATTTCCTGAAGAGAAGGCCACCCAGGGGTAGAAAAACTCTTCATTCTTTACCACCACTCCTCCCAATTGTGCCCCCAGAAGATAAATCCAAGAATCTCTGGTACTGACATCTCTACTTTGTAATTCTTTTAAGCTGATGTAAGAAAATCTCACACGGGGTTCAAGGCCTAATTTAAGTTATTCGTCTCTTGCAAAATCTATGAGACACCACAAAAGAGAGCTCTGTTTACATCCAGAATTTTTTCTTTTTTTTTAATAATCAGGACCATCAATTGGTCTCCATTAAAAATATAACTTGCTCAATAGTTAGAATTAGCAAAGTCACACAGTGAGCAGGGACTATTACATAGCTATATATATTTTTTAATTCCCTAAATCTTCTATCTACCTTTGATTATGGCTTTTGACAATTGAAATAAAAATCTCACCACAAATGAAATAAAGAACTTCACTAATTTCCATTCACCAATGACGGTAGAAGCCCTCATGGGTTATTATGTCTGAGAGATGTGTGAACAAACATGATAATAAGCAAGTAAAGCATATCATAAAATATACTGTGTTCATTTATTGTGACAACTGGGGTATAATTACACTAGGAAATGCACTGAACTTTAGTCAGTGAAAGCAATAAAATCTGAGCACCAGGAGACCTTTCTCTAGTCTGTGCTATTAAACTACTTTTGAGGAGAAGGTAAACAATCTAGAAATATGGGAAAGATGTTCACTTTTATAGATTAGCAAAGCAGGGGTTAGTCAGATTTGCATGTAGTCTAATAAATAAAATGTCTCTGGTTTTTCCTCATTATTTGTGGATATAGAGCTAAAGAACATTTTCTTCCATTCCTAGGTCATTATAATGCCTAAATTTGTGTGGATTACTTGTATTATTCATCTCCTTTCCTTCCAATTAAGAAAATAAGAAAAAAAAATTCTATTGGAAGTACCTCTGCAACCTGCAGAAAAGCAGGAGAAATTTTATAGAATGATACGGAGATAAAAGGACCCTGGAGATGACAATGTTATAAGACGACGAGTGGGTTTAATGAGTAAAGCATTAATGGAGGGCACTCAGAAAAGTGAAAGGTGTATGTAATTTCAGATTAGGAAACCGGGGCTTCCCAGAGTGAACTGCTATTCAAGAAACTATAGTTAATTGAATTTTATGACACTTTTTATGAAAATTAAAATGCATATCTTTTACTACCCTAATGGTTTTATTGCTACTGTGAGATTTATGTGCAGTGATATACCAAAAAGCATATGCAACAATTCACTAAAGAGCGCTGGAGTGGATTACTACACTTTCCTTTTGTGCTTTGGCAGCCAACGATCATGATCATAATTATAGGATTGGAGCCACCTGCCAAGTTGATGAACAGAACCACGTGGCTCCACATACAATAAAAGCAATTCTAACGTTAAAAAGACAATGAACGTTAAACCAGAGGGACCTGCAGGGACAGCCCAGGGAAAACTGAGTATTTATTTTTTTCCTGAGTACCAAATGACTGACTCCTACATTATCCCATTTACTGGCCCCAAAAGTAGCAGTGTCTGCCAAGACTATTCTGGTTAAACAAGACTATCCAATGAAATGTCTGCATTCTGAGTTACTTGGAGAGGGCTGGTCAATTCAGACCTCTTATGGGCATAGTAAGTCCTGGATTTTAGAATATAAAGCTTATTCCTTCCAATGCATTAAAGCAGGAAGCAAGGATTGGCTTCACTTTGATAAACCTTTTGCCTTGGCATGTATATATTGAGCCTGCTGAAGCAGTGGAGGTTACCAAAAGTCAACGTGATATTAAAACGGTGACATCACAAAGGTGAATGGATACCGAACTTTTCAAATTAGGAATTCTGATTTACTAAGTTAACCCAGGTACACACATGTAATCTTTTGCTTTGAATTCCTCTAAATTCCACTTTCTGAGATAAGTCTTCCCTCAATTCCTTAAGTCTCCTTAGTCACTCCTTGCTTTCCCCTTGTTCAATGTTTCCATTAGAGCAGAGCTTCTCACACTGCAATGTGTACATGTATCACCTGAGATTTTGTAAAATGCAGGTATTGATGCTGTAGTTGTGTAGGGGGAGGAAAGCCTATGAGCTTGCAACTCAAATGAGCTTGAAGGTGCTGCTGGTCCTCAGAACACACTTTGAAAAAGCAAAGTATTAAAGTATTTCTTAAATTATAGTTGATCTGTATACACACCAGTCATTTCCTCTTGTCTATGAGCTCCTTGAAAACAAAGGAAAAGACAGCATTGCAATAGATACCAATGATAGAATGGCTACAAGTTTGGGTATGCATTAAGTATCTTATTTATGATTACCTTTAATTCTCAAAACAATCCTGCAAGATCTGTAATCACATTCCCATTTTACAGATGAGGAAGTCGAGTCTAATACATGAATCCACTTGCCTATGGCCACACAATTCTGGGTCTACTTGCCTCCCGAGTCTGTTATCTTTCCACTGCACCGACAGCCTCTGTACACACAGAGCCTAGTAAAGCAACTCTATTATAAAAGGTATTCAACAGATGTGTTTGCCTCTGTGAACATTTTATCCATAGTTTCACATTTGCTCATATTCTTTCCTTGGTGTACAATGCCCTCCACAGTTCTCTCTATCCAATTGAGGTTCTACTCAGTCCCACCACTTCCACTTAACCAGCTTACACTTGTGCTTGCCTTCCTTTCTGACTTCACATACAGCAATTGTTTGCACCACACAATCAATACTTCAATTGCTAGTTATCTCATTAACAATATATTTGACTCATTCCACCAATATTTATTGAGTGTGTATCTACTAAGCTCCAGACACTGCTGTAAGAACATGTGACAGGTCACGGAACAAAGCAGACAGAACCCCTTGCTGTCCTGTGTCTTGGGAATCACTGCCCCAACTAAAGTAAAAATTCCCCTGGGGCAGGGACCCAATCATTTCACTTTGCATATTTCTTACAGCACTTTTACACATAGTAAAAATACAAGTAATAAGTCTTAGATTTGGAAAATCCACCATGTAAATACATTCCTAATCCACAGAGAGTTTTAAGCATAATGCTTTCCTGTTTTCTCACAGTGAGCCTTGGAAGGTGGAATGGTGCTTTCACACTGTTTCTCATTTCCTACCAGCAGTGTTTCAGGCCAGAAGCAGAGGTATTAAAGTCTCCTACACAGTACAAGTATCAGCCAGAGAGAAAGTATACTCTAAAATTCAATCATAGTACTTTCCAGCAAAAGAAAATTATCTGTTCAAAAGTACAGAAATGACAGGTGGAAGAGGCAACTTCATGAAAGATTAACCTCACTAACAAAGACAATCCTTTTCCCCCTCATACACAAGAACTATAGACTGGAAACAGGATGCTGGAAAAAAAATCACATGCTTATCATTTCATGATTTCTTTTTTTAACGTAACAAATTTGCACTACCTCAAACAGAGAAAACTTCTACTTCCCTGGGTTATCCAGAATATTTCATATTCTACTTAATAAAAAGCATCATTTTTAAAGTCTGCACATTCACTGATGGTATATAAAGGTTTTCTTTTTTTAAGCTGCAGCCTTGGTGAAGTTTCATTAGGTGTGTGCCCACGTATATGCATATGTGTCAGTATAGGATGAAGGCCTGCTGATGAGTGATTTACTCATACAAGGGAAAATAGGATGACATTTGCTCTGGATCAGTTCTTCATTGTTACAATTTCTTATATTTAGAAAATCTGCATATATTAATTCATTTGACTCCTTTATACAATATTGACTCTGTTTAAGCAATTTGACTCTTTTATACAATATTGAAAGACTGCATAATGCAAACTGCAGACCATGAAATTCTGAGTGAGACAAGCCTCAATTCCTATTAACATGTAAGCATGGGAATATTTCTTGGGAAAGCCAGAATGGCTCAGCGAATTAAGCACTCACTTTGAAGCCGGGAGGACCGAGGATCAAATCCCGGCTCTGGCCCAGGCGGACCCACATGCTGAACTGGGGTGTGCTTCCCAAATGCGGTGAGGCCCCCAGTTCAGTTCAAAAAAAAAAAAGCAAACACAATGTAAGTCCTAGCCAGAGCAATTCTGAAAAAAGAAAAAAAAAAAAAAGAATGAAAGAAATAAAAGGGAATATTTCTTAATTTTGCACACATCTTTTGTAAAATGGATGTTGTAATTCTTCTTATGCAAGAATGGGACGAGAATTATTTTAATATCAAAATCCCAGATCATAGTACATGTTCAATTAGTAGTTCTATTCTTGATCATATTAACAATTATATATAACTAATTATATCACTGGGTTTTTTTAATTACCAAAAACAATTTATTTAAGTATTCAAAAAGATGGGAAGCTGGGATGGCTCAGTGGGTTAAGCGCTCACTTTGCAGCGCCGGGGACAGAGGATCGAATCCGGCCCTGGCCCGTGCAGACCCATATGCTGAACTGGGGAGTTCCCCCAGTTCAGTTCTCTGTCCCTGTATCTCTATCTCTCTCTCTCTGTCAAAAAAAAAATAAAACAAACAAACAAAGATTTCATATTAAGTATTCAAAAAGAATTTTAAAAAATTACATTTAGCAATAAATACATAGGCATGAGCCCTTTAGCAGTAAAAATTTTGGCTTAAAACAAATTTGATGTAAACAGGTATCTAAAAGGAGCTTTAAATCATATGGCTATACAAACATGAATGAAACAAATAGCTAATGTTTTGCCCTGAGTTTCAGGGTTAAATTTTCCTTTTTCAAAATAGGAGGACATTCCATTAATCAGATTTCTTTTTCCAAGTTCTTCCTTTGTATAGGATTTGGCAGGAAAGGTCTTTGGTTAAAATATACTTTAAGACTAGTGTGGTATGAGTGAGCTGTAGGCTGTATCCTAGAAGAATCTCAAACATGAGTAAAAGTAGGTCTGAGGGTTGAGGAAAAAGAAGAGAAAGAATATAGTAGCAATAAATCAAAGCCCCTTGGAGCTCTTGGGACTTTAAACACAAGGCAAACCAAATCTTCCATTTTATAATGAGGAAACCGAGGCCCACAAAACTCAAGTGACTTCTTCAAGGTCACATACTGGGACCCTGGCTAAAGATTGTTACACATGGATCTTATATAAACAAAGATAAAGCCATATGAAAGTATTATTAGATATGAGGTATTTGTTAATGAGGAGGGAAACCATGTTTGGGGAATTCCTAGTGAATCAAAATTACATATTTTTAGCAAGTAGTAAAGGTAGGTAAATATGTGGGACATGCTGCAATGAAAAAGAATGCCATGTAAAGAATATAGTATTTCATATGAATTACATTTTTTGACAATGGTTAAATTGACTCAAGTTTTTTTGTTCTTTTTTTCTAGGCTAAAATTCATTTCTAGTTTGAATTAATTATGTCCTAATCTATACTAATTATCAGAGACTTATTCCAATTGGCTTTATTCATTTTCCTCATATCACAGGAAAATTTTTGCATGAATAGTGTGAATGGGAACTTTTCAAACAGTCTTAAGATTGCCAGTTAACCAGAAGGCTGATAATCAAAATAAAAATTCATGTTATTTCTTTCAAATCACCATAAAAATAACTTCCCAGATTATATCAAAACTGTCTCATAAATCTCGTCATGATGTTATACTTACAATTTTTTAGAACTCCCTTATTTCATTAAACAAAGTTTGTTGTTATCTGGAAAGCATTGAACTAAAAAGATGAATTTAGAGACCATATCATCTAATATGATGTATATCAGGAGTTTAGATGTATATCAGGAATATCTGGGAACTATTAATATACAGATTTCTGGGCCCAATCCAATAGTCTAATTCAGGAGGTCTGATATACAACAATATGCATTTCTCACAAATTCACAAGTTACACTGGCATTGCTGGTCCAAGACCCTTATTTTGGGAACCACTACTTAGTCCAGCCCCTTCGTTTCACTACTTCTATTTTGATTTAGGTAGACAAATTCTAGTATCCTTGAATTTATTTTTTAAACATTTTTCTCAACTCTACAAAATCCAAGCAAGTTCTATTCCTGATACTGTCCCTATGGACTTGGCAGACTGATTGCGGTTTAGGTAGATTTGGAGACAGAAAATATCCATCATCCTATTAAGCTACTATTAGGCAAATTCTACCAAAACACTGAGCGAGAGCAATTAGGCCAGGTGAGCCTCTTGCACTTGGCATTTGCATATACAATTATACCGCCTTTATCATGTATTATGAAAAGAAAAAACACCAAAATATTACTAATGCCATCTTGATAACACCAAGTTGGCATTTGGCTCTTCCAGAGCTGTTGCAAAGGCAACATAAATCAGAGCACACAAGTCATGGGCTATTGTAAGAGAAATAGCATCATTTGCTTCCTGGAAAGCTTATGTTATTGCTAGAAAAATACCCCAACATTGCAAAATCTGAAAGCTTAGCTAAAGAAAAGATAAAATAAACATTGTAAAATCTCATAGTAATATGATCGTTCCTGTAGGTAACAGCCAATTAATGAAAAACAGTCAATAAGTAAATTGAACAAAAGTAGATACCTTAAAACAACTAAAGTTCAAAGAACTTGTTAAATTTAATGTGATAATACACAAAACAGAACTACTGCAGTATTTAAAGGAAACAATAGAAAGTGTGTTTGTAAATCCATGACCCCTGGCATGTGGACATGCACACATTTATCCTCCGCACACCATAATGTGTGCACACGCACACACATACATCCCTCCCAGACATACCGTGGTATGTGCATGCATGCAAACATGCATCCCCACATTCCCCCCACACAGACACACACATCTTTACTCAACACACTTTATTTCTAGTTAAATAAGACTAATTCTAAAGGGGTCTTCACTATCAGGAATACAGATAATGAAAAAGAAATTTACAATAATATGATAAAACGTAACACATTATTCTTGCCAGATGTTAAATATGTGCGTGTTTTCTTAAAAAAAACTGTAGGGATGGGTCATACACATTAGTTAATATGTAAATTATGGACTGGGCAATTATAATGTATCAATGTAGGTTCATCACTTGTAACAAATGTAGCACTGTTGAGAAATATTTGAGAATGGGAGAGGTGTTGCATGTGTGGGTCAGTGAACATATGGGAAACCTCTATGCCTTCCTCTTAATTTGCTGTGAATCTAAAACTGCTCTAAAAAAATAAAACTGCCTTTAAAAAAAATAGGTAACTAATGGAGTTGTCAAGACACCAATCTTAAAATATTACTCAGCATTAGTATGTGCTAGACATTATGAGAAACAATACCAAAAACAGAAGAATAGGATGAAAAATATAGTCAGGACATAAAGGCATACACACATAAAAAGACATCTGTTATTGACTGAATGTTTGGAGACTCAGAGGCTGAAGAAATCCTCCACAAACAGAGGACTGTTACACTCTGGATGAACTTGATTTGAGCTGAGTCATCTCCAAGGACTGAATTTTCTTAGGCAGAGAAGTCGGGGGTGGGGTGGGGGGAGGAGGTCGAGAGGCCAACTGGGATGAGGGAGTCGTTCAGCAAAGATGGAGGCGCAGCAGGCAGTGGGTTTCTCTCTGCACATGTCTGTATCAAAGAGCTGATGCCTGCGCATATGAGAAGTAAAGCATGCCATAGAGTTGTGTTTGTTGAGCAAGACTGTGGAGAATCTTAGATGTAGCATGAAAGAATGCAGGGATGCTGGGAAAATAAATGTCAACAAAACCTATTGACAACTTTAGAAAAAGGAAATATTGGTGGTGGGAAGAGAGAATTTTCTAGGTGACCTCAAAACCCTAAGTGTGGTTTTACACCACAATAACTTTCAGGGACTCAGTAAAAACTGATGGTGTTGATCATCATCATACAGCTTGTAGGCACTGAATACAAGGAGAGAGGTTGCATTCCCAACATAGGCAGCGGCCTCACAAACTGCACTCCATAGATCAATTTTTGTTGCAGGAGCTTTAATTTTAAAAACCTTAGTTTTTTATCCTTTGCACTTCAACGCTGAAAATAAAAATTTTGATATACAGAATTATTGTCACTGTCAATGAAAAGAAATGTGCCTGGTGTACTAAAATCCAGTTTAATTACTTCTGTGATGTCTCCTGTGGCTGAGAGGAAATGGTATTTCTCTAACTCTTTTCTGTTTTTAATTTAGTAAAATGGAGCCTTTGCCCTGAATAGGACCTCGGAGAGCAGATGCCATGGAAGGTGGCCCCTACAGTTTCAGCAACACTGTCTTACTGGGCGGGTGCAAGGACTGCATGCATCCAGGTCCTCGGTTTGGGCTTCCTTCAAATTAGCCACTCAAGTGACCCTCACAAATGTGACACAGAAACCTGGCTGGGATATTGATGCATCACGTCATGACCTGGAGAAGCTCTGCAAACACAGTCCAAGGCCTGCTTTACCAACACCATTCCCCATGCCAGTATTTCCCTGAACTGCTGAAATCCAGAAGAGACCCTGAAAGCTTCCCATCCAGAGAAGCCATATATCAAAATACACACGGTACCATTCGAATGCAGAAACGAAGCAAAACCCATTCTTTATTTTCCACTACATATTCCATCTGTTTCTCTCCTTAAAGGGCCGTGTATTATGTTTATAAGAAGCGTTCACACCTATGCAAACAGTTTACTCTGTCTCCGTCAAAAGCAGCCTTTTCCTTGTTCATGACCCATTTTTTTTTTTTTAGCATCCTTCTATATCAGCTCATCCTTTCATGACAGTTGTTTCATTCTGAAATCATTTCAAGTTAAGAAACACCTTTGTACCTTCCTATCTCAACAAAACCTCGGAAGATTAAGTCTCGGGCTCTATAGGCCATTTTCTGAGAGATGTGAGAATTTAGATCATTATGGTCATTAAAATCATATACTCCAAAATACCGAGTTGGCAAATCACCTTTGTACTTCATGCTGCCATAGCATGCTACCAGAGAAGTCACAATGTATAAAAGCACTGAGCTGCAGAGGAGACGTGATTCCTCCCCATAAAAGAATACCATACTTTTTAATTGCTACAGTAAACCTCATTAAAGACACAGATCATTTGTTCAGGGAAGGAAGAAGAATCACTGGGCAAGGCGTATTTTCTTTAAAATATTTTTTTTCTTTTTGAATAGAATTGTTGTTTAATGCAAGCACAATGTAATTTTTATCATGACCTTTATCTGGACTCTGCACATTTCCCCTGAGCTTTCCCTTTCCTACAAGTACAAGGGGCCCTTGGTCTTCACTATTAATCTTGTAGTGACTTTTCATACTCTGGCTTCATGCATTCTCTTGTGTTTCCCTCACATATCTTCCAAAAACCTTCAAAGACCACACTGCCAACCCTTGATTTCATTTTTTTTTTCTTTCTGCCTTAACATTTGTATACAGAGAAAACTGAGATGTGATCAGCATAATGAAACACTTGGTATATATTCACTGCTCTGCAGAATTCTGAATCTTAGCTGCTCATTTCACATAATACACATTCTGAATCTGGTTCATGCCAAAGTAACTTGGGAAATATTTTTCTTGATTTCATTATGAAATATTAAATTATTGTTTTTGAGAAACTCAGGCTGTCATAGAAAAATCACAGAAAATTCCCATCTCTCTTTCATAATCAGTACCTTTTCATAACAGAACTGGAAGTTAAGGATAGTATGCCTTAGACAGCAATGAATTTTTAACTTATCTTTAGATGTGGGAACTGAAGAGTAGAGGGGTAAAACATGTTTCATGTAACATAATACTTCAAATTAAATATAAGAATCAAGAGTCAGATGAAGATGGAAAAAGAATTCACAATATTAAATGCCAGTCATTAATTACTTCTCTAGGGAATTTCAACAGCACTGAAACAATCTATCCATCCTTAGGAGTAATTATGGGTACAAATAAGAACATGGGCTTGAAGTTACCAGTAGATGGATTTACATTTGAAGTCTTTCTGTGATAATTACTAGTCATTTCAGTTCAAAGAGATTATTTAAACAAACCATGCCTCAATACCCTCATTTCTAAATTAAAAACAATATTTTTTGAAGATTGAAAAGGTAAGATTTATAATACAAACAATATGCACATAGTACCTGTTATATGTATAATTAGTATTAAACCATTGTATTATCTATATAGAAGAATTTTGTAGTTCTTTTCATGTACTAGCTAGGTATATCCACAGCAACAAAATACATTTAAAAACTTATCTAGTTCCCAAAGTCTAAACTAATTGTCTTAAATCTTCTACTTCTTAAAAAAAAAAAAAAAATAGCCATGGGGGATGCTAGGATGACTCAGTGGGTTGAGCCCTCACTTTGCATCCCTGGGGTCTGAGGATTGAATCTTGGCCCCAGCCCGTGCAGACCCATATTCTGAACTGGGGTGTGACCCCAGTTCACCAGGGAGAGTTCCATGCAGGAGGCCCCCAGACTGGTTCCTGCCCTGTGCAGCCTCACACACACCTGTGGAATGAAACTATGTAGAAAACCAATGACATGCAACTATGGAGACTGCTCTGGGCCCTCCCCCTTCTCTCTGTCTCTTTGAGTCTCTGTCTCTTTGTCAAAAATAATAAAAATTAAACTTAAAAAATACCATGATAATCTGATTCAATAAAATTGGATAATTTCTTAACTTTTTACTCTCTTTACACATCTTCTTGATTAATAAATGCATATTAAATTATTCATTCTTTCAACTTATTTAGTATTCTATAGGATTCTAAGAATTGGCCGTGATTAATCTTCATTTTGTTCACAAGGGCATTCAATGCATCATTTCTGGTGAAGTAAAATCCATTTAACAAGTAAAGTAAACCGCAAGGCCTCAAGTTCCAAAAATTCATACTTCAGATTCAGGCAGTCTCCCCAGCAACCCCACCCATCTTGGGTTCTGCCCCTGCTGTGTGCTGCTCTGGCTGGATGGCAAAGGGAGAAGTCTGAGCATAAGGCCCTTACACAGACCATGATTCAGATTGAGACGATGGCTACAGATTTCTTTGAAATACTGTCTAATACTGTAATAACTGGGACCACTATAATCCCTTAAGAATAGTTAATCAAGGTGACTGGTAAAATCTTCTCTCAAAGGAGCCCTGGTCTAGTTGGGCTCAATGGGGTTAGGACTGTATTAGCACAGTAATACAAACATTGAAGGCCACCTTCATATTGACAGCAGACCTGAGATGAAGAGCACTAACATAAAAGCCAAATCAAGGGCCACACAGAATTTTAAACAGGCATGAAAAATTAGAGAATACTAACAGGGAAAACCAAAAATTTATATTGGGCCTTCCTTTTTGACTTCTGGGGCCAAATTGGTACCATTTACAGAGTAAAAAGGCTACTTAGAATTATGGGCCATTCAGCTGCTGAACAATGTGGGTGACTAATCTGGATACCTCAATATACTAACACCCTACTCCACTGTTTGTGGGTTTTCTCCCAACTTAAATTTTCTTAACTCATTGGACTGCCCAGTTGCAATATGAAAAAAACAATACTTCCTTGAATGCCTCTACTTTTATGATGTCTATTACCAACAAGAAAAACAAAGGCACATTTATATAAAATTTAAATCAGATCGTACTTCTATTGTACAGTACATTTCTCTATCATACATTATAATTTCTTTTCTTTTATTGCATTTTTTGACTCAATATGAATAATACCTTAAGTCTTTATGGTTTAGCCTAAGGCAGGTCTGACCCTGTTTTCTCATAGTTTTTCAAAGGCATTATCAGTAAATGTTGCTTATGAATTGCTTTAAGCAACTCAAAGACTGTCATTTAGAACTGCATGAATGATTCAAGGTTAATAAGGTTCATCATATTCACAATGAGGAACTGGTTGTGGACACAGTTAATTGCTAAATTTTATTCAGCCTTAAATGGTGTCAGCAGCAAATCAGCTGATAACTTAATATTATTGGAAGCTCTAAATAGGAGAGAAATAATGTAACCTTGATCTCCCATCTCACCTTTTTTTTTTTTTTTTTTGGTATATGCACTATGATTTGTTTCCAATAGTGCTGATATTGATGCTCAGATTCTGTTCTGGGTATTGCATTGTCTTTCAAACAACAAAAGAAGGTGAGAAACAAAGCTGAAGATATTTTTAAATGCCATGGTAACAAGTCACAATCAAACATATTTCATCTTTGTTTCAGTGAACATTTCCAATTCTCATATAAAATATGATTTTATTTTGGCAAAGTTTAGAGTTCTAATAGTCTTTTAATGGCAATGCCCATACTCTCCTACCACCAAAATCACAGCACTGTGATATATTATTCCCTCATGGCGACAGACACCATTAAAGCTGAACTGTAATTTGGCACACAGCATTTCTATACTAATGTAATGTGACAATATTATTATGTTTGCTATTTTCCATGTAATCATAGCCATATTCATCTTCCCCAACCTGACATTATATTAACTAATATGGTTACATTCTACTCTGGACCACAGGGTGAAAGCAGAAAGGAATTGTTGCAGCACAATGGTTCGATGGCGCAGCACGGGAGTGCCAGCATGTACTGGTGATACATAGATTTTTATATAATGAATGCAAAGTCTTAGCACAGACCTGGCACATAGCAAGCTCTCAATAAGCGGTGACATCCACGAGAAAGTTCACAGACAGCTACAATACAGTGTGGTAAGTACAAAAACTTGCTCTCTGATTTCAAAAGAAAAACAAGACTCAGCTTGGAAGTCAAGGAAAGTTTCCACAAGAGGAAACAGTTTAAGCAGAGATTGAAAATTAAATTATATTGCTTCAAGCAGATATGGTGAAAGGAATACATTCCAGGTGGAAGGAGTGCATTCTTTATGAGAAGTCCGTGTAAGCAATAAATGAGAAAGTGTAACATTGTTCAGAAAGCCCTAAGTAAGTTAGTTGGCAATAACATGCCAAGAGGACAAGGTTCTGTAATAAAGATTGAAATGAATGCTAGGGTCAGACCATGGAAGTTCATAAACTCCAAACAGATGAACTTGTAGAGTACTATTGGCCATTGATATGTACTAGAAATATTTTAATAAGATTCACGCACCTAGGCAACATTAGTTTAGGGAGTTATTATTACCAATTGTATGTACCACAATGGACCAAACGCTGGGCTAATTAACCACAATATAAAGTACTATTGTCCCTGCTAGAAGCACATAGTCTTATAGGGTGATGAAACTGAACATAAATAATTATAGGGTAGAAAATGATGGCTGATAGAGTAGCATAAACAAAATTCTATAGATGTCAGAGGAGGAAAATCATTGCCTCTAGTTAGGAGAATCAGGAAGAGCTGGCTGGTGATATTTAAACTAAGGAGAACAGGTAGAAAGAACAAAACTGGGAAGGAGGTACAGGATGAATTGGAGAAGGGACAAATAAGACATGGGAACTCAACCAGGTTACTACACTATGCCAGAAAAATCATACTGGGGACCTAAAATATGGTATTGATATGGAAGACTTGAGTAGTTGAGTACACTACACTACTCAATACACACACACACACGCACACACACACACAAGCAATTGTTCTTTATCAATGAGTAGGTCATTTAGATGGCAATTTTTCAAGAAAAAAAGGGTTTCACAAACACCTTTCTTTAAAAGTAAGGTTTGGCATCATTTTGCCTAACTGCTTCTCTTTCAAAAGATTCCTTTAATTTCATTAATTAGTATGACTTATCAAGATTACACTTAAAAGCTAAAAGGTATTCCCATCTTCCCATTGTTAATTATATCTCCAGGCTGACACAAATAAAAATTTTCTTAGTTACTTTAACCTGCTCTCTGAAACTTAAAGAGATAACATTTAAAAGGTCTACATAGGGGATGGGTTATCTCGTTTGCCACGAGGTGTGTTCTTTCTCCTTTTAAAATGTTTCATTTCTATCTTCCCCCCTCACCCACCCCCTTTTCTTTTCTCTTTTGATCTTCTATGTGGTTGAAGGTTGCAGTCACAGAATTTATGAATAAATACCTAAGCTGGAGAGGAAAGTTTCATTAAGAAATAAAATGTTCTAAATGTCTTTATTTAAAAATAAATGCCAACCTCTATATAGAAAAGGAGTTTGTTAAAATCCCAGGGATCACACTAATTCTATTTGTGTAACTTATAGAAAACAGTGAGTTGTCAATATAAGGTTTACTTTGATTATTTTAAAAAGTGAAGAAAATATGGCATGCTACTTAGGTTGCCATATCAATTGCAAGTCCGGAAGGTAACAGTTACTACTGTACCTTCTACATACCGTACTATAGTTGATACGAAAACAAGATTTGCTTGTAAGTACTGATTTGTACCACATATTTTCTTCACCAAAACTCCAATGTAAAAACCAAGACACTATTTCGCATTCCCAGAAGACCATCTAAGAGGTAATAATTTAATCAAAATGCATGTATTCTGAGAGCCCGCCAAAGTAATTTTAATGCTGATTTGTGCCAAAGGCATATCAGGAGACATTTATTGGATGACATTTACCTTATTTAGAAGAAAATAACAAATAGCCTTATCATTGTCATCACTACTATCACCCAAGAGCAGCATTCAAATAATTTTCTATAAAAATGATTTGAAGATGCATGATGCTTAAAGTGAGATTTGCTGTTTCTTTAGGAAAAGTCTAGCAAACACATACAGAAAATTATATTATTCATACTTTACTGTTATATGAGGATACACAATCTGACACAACCAAATGGCAACTGTTTTGTTAAACATAGAAACTAGATTAAGCAAAGTTTGGCAGAGTAAGTTCTTTAGAAAAAGAAAAAAACATTTTCATGCAAAGAAATAAAAATAAAAAAGCTCTCTCAGCTACCACATGTAGTCATACATCTGTCAGGATCATACTCAAGATTAAAATTTGCCATAATAAAATCATAACAAATTATCAGTCTTCTGATTGTCCTTGAAAATAAGTTTATGCTATTTTCTACACAGAGATAAATGCAGAAAGTTACTATTCTGTATCTACATACACATGTAGATATATGTTAACAACATATATATAGTTTTTTATTTGCTTTGCTTTATGTACATAGAAGTACTTATTGAATCTTCATGTGAGGTATATAACCTTAAATGGGGTTACTGCCTGTAAATCTGATTTGCTTTATGGAAATATAGTGCCTGCAAATGTGTGATAGTTTGAAAATATGTTTACTGCTTCAAGTTTAGTTATAATTCTATAAAGGATGTCACTGGCAGGATGGAGAGTAAATATTTCTCCATCTACCATGCTGTGACCTTTGCAGGCCTCTTCTAAGTACCATTTTACTTTGTTTTAGTTGCTTGCTCTTTCTACATTTATGTTTTGGATAGGAAACTTGAAGATAGCTTGTGAATTGTACAATATTTTTAGGCTGCAACAACTCAGTTCAATGAAATATTTTAGTTTGACCCCATCTTCAACATTGTGATACACATATTTCCTGATGTGAATGGACTCTAAAATACACAAAAGTTCAAAATGAACAAACACCAATCTTTCTTTAAATCCACACTCAAGCCCATTCTTTGCCTGGAAGTCCAAGCCTTCAATCATAGCTTCACCTACACCATCATCCTAAAGCTTTTTTCTTAAATGTCATAGCATTAAAAACACAAAGCATGTAGTCTATGTTACAACCAGGAAGCTTTGTCAGAAATATTTTCTCAATATAGTGGAATGAAATGTTTTGTAGGAGAGGCCTTTATCATTTTGAAGAAGTGCTGTAAAGCATGGTCTATTTGAAAGTTAAGAAATGGAACATCATCCTCTATACCAGTTAATTCAGCCTCAGAATGCTCACTGAGATCACATAGGTGAGGCATTAGCAGATAGTCCGTGATATAATGTGAATGGGGTGTTTCTTTGTCACGCTTATATTGTGGGGATAAAGGGGCAAAAAAAAAAAAAAGAAAAAAGAAAGAAAAGAAAAGAAATGCACAAGTCATTAAAATATAAGAGATAGTACTTGAAGGACAAAGTTAAACATGGTTTTACTGTAAAAGGCAGATATGAGATCGAAGAGATGTAGAGAGAAAAATAAAATAAAACATAAGGAGACTGTCAGTATTCACTAAAATTACAGCCGTCAAGATATAATCTTATATAATTAAATATTACTCAGTATAAAGCAACATGAAGTCCCTTTCAAAAATTAAGGGAGAACTGTCATATAGCACAAATGAAAATATTTTCAGTAAGGTGACTATTAGCAATTTAAAAAGAAGTCACAACCACTGTTGAAAACCAAAGCATCACCATCATCATTATATTTAGTTAATGGTATCCTTGATTAATATTTTTGCATTTCAAAATGTCCTTTCTGTAGAAACAACTGTTTTTCCTGCTTATGCCAACGTAACTTACTCACAAATAACAGGAAAAGTCCCGGTTTTAGACCCTGGCTATCAAACAGTAACAGAAACAAAGATGAACATCTGTCCAGATGCAGAGAGGAACTTACGGTCATTGCAGAGTGGCCCACTGAAGGAAGTCATACTACAGTCACAGCTGAAGCCATCCCATTGCTGCAAGCACACTCCTTGATTGGAACATGAATCCTCTTGGCACGTTGTGCTGGGCCCTAAAAGACAATCCAAAAGAAACTTGGGTTCTTTTAAAAAAATTCAAAACTCTTTTATACACGAGTGAGGCCACATACAGTAGTTGCCAACACCTCAAAATATATGACCAAACCAGTTTTGAAAGTTCTAGTTCACACACCTGAATTAGAAACAGAGAAGCTGTAATCTGAAGGTTTTCTTTAGTTTCAAGTATAGGACAAAATACATTATAATAACTAAACAAGCAAATAGCAAAAGCAAGCACATAACTTCTAGTGTGGTTATGGTAGCAGGAAATCTCATTTCATAACCAATGATTGTTTATCACCATTTGAATTTTAGAAAAAGGCATGGATCTCCTTAACTTCTGATGACTGAATAGAGACACCATGAGAAATAGAGATTATAACTTCATGAAATTGAGACAAGATTGGCAAAATAACTGAAGCGAGTTATGCAAAAATGTCCTAGGAGTTCCAGAAGTTTCCCTGCATAAACTATGGATAAAGTTATGATTATCGGATGTTTTGGATAGGTATGTTGGCAAGTATCAATTCACATGCTTTGACAATTTCATGCAATTAAACATAAAATGAATAACTGTATAAATGACATGCCCCATTTAACATACAAGTAAAAAAGAATGCTATTCTATTTCTAAGTAATCATAACTAGAACATTGAAAAACAATGAACTAAAAAAGGATGATCAAAGCACTAAAGGCAATCACTATACAAACATATTCAAGACTGAAAGCCTTTATGCAAACTATGCTATAAAGTGAGATTTCTTGCACAATGTTCAAGAAGGTAAAAATTAAGTCTCAACCCAAACGACAGTTACTGCAAAAATGTAGAAAAAAAAAATGTTATTTGGAAGTTTCCACTGTGTATTATGGGGTTTCAGTCTTGTTTTATACACACAGGGCCATCTACCTTGCAAGTCAGCTTTCATCAATGCAACTTTGTCAGCAAAATTAAAAAAAAAAAAAAGCAAAATATATTAAATGTTAGTAAGCAATACTGAAATGGGCAAAACATAGAAAAATGTTCAAATTCAAAAAGCATGCTGCTGTAAAAGGGGAGAGAAATGCTATGTAAAGCAAACAAATTAATACTAACAGCCATAAATCTTAAGCCAAAAAATGAAAAAGCGGTACTTCATTAGCATTTTATTATATATGTATGTATATATATATTTATATATAAAATGGTTAATTGAGCCGATGACATGTAATGAAGGAAAATTAAAAGAGTTGCATTATTCCCTCCTTTGGATAGATATGAGTACCTTACCAAAGTGACTGTATTGCTTATTTGGAGTATGTGGCACCATTTGTCATGTGCAGATACAGTGTAGACTATGGTGATTAAGAGACCATTTATCCCTTTCCTTTTTTTTTTTTTCCTCAAGATCTCTTATTTTGCTATTGCAATTAAGACTTAGGGAAAAAGCCGGGATGGCTCAGTGGGTTAGGCGCTCACTTTGCAGCGGCGGGGACCGAGGATTGAATCCCGGCCCCGGCCCATGCGGAACCATATGCTGAGCTGGGAACTCCCCTAGTTCAGTTCTCTCTCTGTCTCTGTATTTCTCTCTCTCTCTCTCTCCTCTGTCTAAATAAATAAATAAATAAATAAATAAATAAATAAATAAATAAATAAGAAAGACTTAAAGCTATGATGCCAGCCATTCATCGCCAATAGATAAACCTTAAGAATGACACCCAACTATTAATACCAAAATGTGTTTATATATACAAGGGCTGTCTGGGAAAAAAAAATCTAACCATACATTCTCCTATTTTTTATATTACATGGCTAGATACCTTGCAGATAGAATATATATATATATATAAAAGTTTGGAGTGAATGGGAGAAGAAATAGAGGATAGAAGAAACAGACTTTTATTTATTTATTTATATATATATATATATATAAATCTCCATAAAAATATTTCCTTTATAAGATTTCAATGTGGAATGTTCATCTTTGCCCTTACCAGGATGGCTATATATACTGCTTAAGAATTTTAGAGTTATATATGTTTTTCTCCACCTTCATAATTATCTTTAACTCTTATAAATTGCTTGTGCATATTTGTTACAGTAGAACCTCACTAATAAGTACTAACTTGGGAAAGGATGAAAAGGGAATGCGATCTACCTAAATAGCTTTTGAATGTAAATAATTTTGTAGAAAACAATTTTATAGGTTTTATGAAAATATCAAAACAGACAGAGGCCTAATTAGATACTGTTTATAGTGAGAGCTTTTGTGGTAACTGCTTTAGTGAATAAAAGAAAAATGATCTATAATTAGCCTTTGTATAAACTGATGGTTTTGTAAAATGTCCATTTAAACATGGTCCTTATAATTATGTTTCTATTACAATTTTCTCAGTAAAAGTTTTCTTCACAGAAAATTATTGAATTTAGCCTAGCCTATGTGAATTTTCACAAGTTCCGAAAACATAATATTGTAAATACCAATTATATCATAGTTGGTATAGTAATAGCAATAATAGTGGTTATTAATAATAATATCCCAGGCCTGGGAGACCTAAATAGATGTAACAGTTTTACTCACCTACAGCCTCAAATAACTAAGAGCCACTGCAATGCTTAGTTTGTGTAGTTCTTCCAATCTATGAGAAATAAGTGATCTAATAGTTTTTATCCCATGATATTAGAGACTGAAAATAGAGGGCTTTTTTAAACCTCTTAAAACAATATTCCTTAGCACATTCCTTTCTGGGAGAAGCACAAAACCAAGGACTGGCACAAGCCCAGTTTGTTAGGGGCTATCTGATCAGTAGATAGCTGTTCCCTTGCTTGCCCAACAGAAAGAGAACTGGAGAAAAAACTAATAAAAAGCCAGATTTTTATTTTTGCAAAAATTATCAGAAATAAAGCTGCAAAGAAACAAGATAATGTTGGCCTCTAAAAATGGTGAAACCACAATCCTAAAACATAATCTTCCCATATTGTTGAGTAGCAACTTGGGGTACCTGACAAAATGTATGTGAGCATAAAGACATGCTTTATTACTATTTTTTTCCATTATCACAATAGTCTTTTTATATTCAGGTACTTTAAGAGAATGCATGCCTGTGCCTGAAAAGACACATTTTTCAATGTACTCACCTTTTAGAACAACATTTAAACATTGACAGGCATTTCAATAAGACAAAACCTGGAATTTATTTTTCCCTTTAGTTATATAATGTTCCTTTTATATTATCACTGAATAAAATTGGAAGCAAGCCACAAGGACAGTTGTATTAACTGGTTAAAAATAAGGTTGTCTAAAATGGAAAGGGAAGTGAAGGTAAAACTACAATCTCTGCAAACCAAAGAAACAATAGTGAAAAGTGGTTAGATGCCTGGGTTTTCAAACAAGGCAAATCTGGGTTCAAAGATTCCATCATCCACTTATTAGCTATGTGACTTCAGGAAGGTCACCTTACATCCCTCAGGCTCAACTTATCTAAAAAGAAAACAAAAAACCAAGCAAAACAAAACTGTAATACCCAGTTTTGAGGTTCAAATATAATAGTATATATAAACTTAATGTTATCAGTGCTTAATCAATGGTAGCTTTAATAATTTAATACTTTTGTAACTGATAATGTAGTTTTGAGCTGAATAGTATAAATCTATGCAAAAAAGTGTCTGAATTAAAAAAAAAAAAAAGAATTTCACTGAGGATACAAGGATGGCTCAGCAGGTTGAGCACTCATCTTACAGCCCTGGAGCCCAAGGATCGAATCCCAGCCCCAGCCCATGTGGAACCATATATGCTGAATTGGGGTGTGCACCCAGTTTAATTCTAACTAGGGGGAAGCCTCCTATGTGGGAGTCCCCTGGTTCGGCTCCTGCTGGTTTGCAGGGGTGTGCCTCCCATGCTGAGGGCCCCCATTGGTTTCTGTCCTGTGCAACCCTGCACCCATCTGTGGAATTAAACTGTAGAAAATTGGTGACGTGTAGCTGTGAAGACTAATTTGTGCTCTCCCCCTTCTCTGTTTCTGTGTCTCTTAAAAAACAATAAATGTTTTAAAAAATTAACTGACTTTACATGTGAAAGTCATCTCGACTCAGTACTGAGCTTAATTGAGCCTGATTACTGGTGGATTACCAGTTTCCATTTTCTCTTATGTAAGCAGGAAAATGCCATCTCAAGCAGTTTTCAAAGTGTGGTCTTCAGACCAATAACATCAGCATCATTTAGGAATGTGTTAGAAATGTAAATACTAGGGTCTCCCTAGACCCACTGAACCAGAAACACTGGGAATGGTGTCTAGGAATTAGGTTTTAACAGTTATCCAGGCAATTCTGATACTGGTGAAAGTTTGTGAAATGATAATCTAAAGGAACTTAAACAACGTAAGCCACCTCCCCTAGCTAACATGAGTTGTATAAATAAATTGAGCTATTGCCAACAAAAATTAGTTGGAAATGAAAGGCAGCAAGTGATTACTTAGGGAAGACGAAGAAATTTTATGTGAAAGGTGTTCAGAGAATTGTAGATCTTATTGGGTAGGAATGATGGAAGATATTGACAAGATATATGGTTATGTCAAATTTATACTATTTTTATTAATATGAAAGTTCAGTGATTCCAATGTGATTTGAACTTAAGGTTCTAGTACTTAGAGAAAATTGAAGTATTTAGAATTTGATAACTAATCCTAAAACATGTGTATCTCATTAATTACATCTTTGATAGGTTCATCTGATTTTATTTCAAGAGCCCATAAAGGGTAGAAATAATCATAAATTAAAAGTTAACCTTGATGTTGGAATGAAAAAATTTGGACAGTGTAAAAGCAGAAAGGCAGGAGAGGACCATGGTACCATTCTAAGAAAAAAACAAACAAACAACCGGGTAAAAGAGGGTGAGAATTATTAAAACTCAGATATTAAAACATCCTGGCTGAGGTTAAGGAAAGAACTAATGTCATAATCTACTGAATGATTTCAAATATTCAAATGGAAATTTAAGGTCATCCAAGAGGATGTAAAATCAATCATCTTAACCAAATTACTTATTACATTATGTTGGAAAATAACACACAATCTAATGTCTTCTAATACTCTTTCTCAATCTTCCTCTCATTAATTCCTCCTTCCACACACCCACTCACATCACGTGCCAGTGGTAGGGGTTCATATGTGTGTGTGTGTGTGGTTTCTATCTTGTGGGTGTGTAGTTGTGAATGTTTCTGATTGCTCCCACTGTTTCTTCCAGTTGTGAAGTCACTTATCAAGCAATTTATAGAAAGTCCTATTTTTGAAAAATATTTTTAGAAGAGTTTATAGTACTTCCTTTCTTTTTTTATGTACGTATTTGCACAGATTAGCTCATCTCCAAGAACCAATGCTATGCCCTACATTTTTATATCTATCCACTAGAGGGAATTTATTCACCTAACAATTTTGTTTCCTTTGATAAATTGGTAAAAGGAGAAAACACATAGTTTTCCTGTTTTACAAAACTGTATTATACCAAAATTTGAAAAAAAAATATATTTATGGCAATGAGGTTTAAAATTAATTCAATATAGACTTGAATTAAATAGCCTTGTCTTCTGGTAGGATTAAAACAGTTTGAATTTCACCTGACTCTTCTGGTACATATATGTTGCAGAAAGAAAAAAAAATGTATTTTCAAATAAATAAATTTCCATGTTCTTGGGTAATGGCTAAAGTTAAAGGCATTATTTTGGCTGAGAAAAAATAATTCATAATTTCCTTTAGGATAGAATCCACATGTCCTTTGCTTCTCCCATGTTAAATTTCCTTATGAATCTAAATTTTTTAAATGGTCCAAACTGTTTTCAACATTAAAGGAAAAGTAGTAACACATTCAGAGCCACAAAATTCAGAATAATGTGATTAAATTACATTTATGGAGAGAGAATTGGCTCAAAATCTGAGGTGTTGAAGTGAAAATTATCTAAAATGAAAGCAGCAATCAAAAAGTACTCCTACACATAGATCTTAGTCTGACAGAAAGCATAAAGGAACAGGAAGATGTTTGAGCACATTTCTGAAGTATGGAATATTAGCCTGCAGTAATAGAAGCAGCCAATTTTAGCTAAAACATATATAGATAATATACAGGAGACACTTGGGTTGCCAGGTAGACACAAACCAAATACTAATGAGAATGGTATCTAAACTTTATTCTCTTGTTATAGTCTATTGGCCATAGATTTTTAAAAATCTGGCCCAGATTAATATTTGCTGAAATAAGTATATTATTCTAGTCTAAATAGGGTATCTATGAAGTGTTATAAAGTGAACATTGTGGAACTGATTAACACACTCATTTTGTGTACTACAGAATGCAAAGAGGCAGAAAGTAATAATACAGCTCTTGTTTGACAACAGGCATTAGTGTAGGCTTGCAAACAGTCCAAAAAATTAAAGATTTACGGGATGATAAGTTAGAAACATGAATAAGAATTTATACAGCCTAAGTTAGGGGTTGAGCAGTTGGCAGAAATAATTTTTGCTGGTTAGAAAGATTTTTTTTTAGTTATAGGTGAGACTGGAGTTATTAGAGTATGATACCAAAATCTAGTACCTTCGCATCCTCTTTCAATCTGTCCATTGCAGAAAAGAGCATCTGAGATGAGGTCTGGAAGCCGTCCATTCAAATCGACAGATGCCAAGCAGCCTTGAAAGCCCTCCTTGGCATGGACAAGTTTGGGCAAGGATTTATATGTTTCTTTTGCCACTCCTCCTATGTACAAGTCACCTGAGGGAAGATCAACATTTTGGTCATAAAAGTAACTTGTCACTGACATCAAATATACAGTAGGACAGGAAAAAAAAGTGATGTTTACTTTTAATTAGAAAAAAAGTAAATTTCTAACTAGATATTTTCCTAAAAGTAGAAAATGATGAAAGTGTTTAAATAATACATTAACACTCAAAGAAAATTCCAGAAGCTATTTACACAGAGAATTTAATGAGTTTGATACAGTGTGGTTACATAGAAGGAACATGGCCCACGGTGTTGCATATCCCTGCACTGAAATCCAAACCTGGTTATTCTAGGCCAGTGGGGTTCAACCTTTTGGCTTCCCTGGGCCACATTGAAAAAACTGTCTTGGGCCACACATAAAACACACTAACACTAACAATAGCTGACGGGCTAACAAAAAGGAAAAAAATTACATACTCTTTCAGAAAGTTCACAAATTTGTGTTGGGCCACATTCAAAGCTGTCCTGGGCCACAGCAAGCTTGTTCTAAGCTGATCGACATACCTTTCTAAATGGGACAGAAAATAATGGTACTGACCTGCTTCAAACAATACGTCTGGTAAGTCTACTGACGCCTTGAATTTATTTAGCCCAGTGAGATCAAGCTGACCATATGTACCATTTAAAGCAGGATGGTACTATTGTTTTCTGTCCCATTTAAAACAGTACATCTGACCAGCTTATTATTCACCAACTCTATGGCTTTGATGTTTTTCTGTTTTGTTTTGTTTTAGTTTTGCTAATCATTAGTACCTTCATTTCTAAAATGAAAATAAGACATAGCCCATAGGATTATGTAAGGATTAAATGAGATAAAACATAGAGAGTGAAAATATTTAGTGGAGTCAACAGGTGTTATGATCAAATGTAACTTCTGCTTAAAGAACTCTGGGTCTTTCAGTTATTTAGAAGCTAAACAAATTCTCTCTAAATTCTCAAAAATTACTTTTTCTACTATGCTTAAGCTTAGAACCTATCTTATGCACTAACTGCCACAACAGTCTATATGTATCTTAATATTATGTCCTATGTCAGGTATTTCTTTTTTAAGTAAAATTATACCACTTTGAATAATTATGTTGCTCTGGGATCTGTCAACAAGTTATCAATTGTTTTTTTCAAACTTTATACAGTGTCTAATGAAACACTTTGGTTGACTTTCTCATCTTCATGGTTGTAGGTTTATTTTCCAGTTTTATGAACCACTACTTAAAAAAAAATTGCAATCCAAGTTTGATTGTGTTTCATTTCCTATTACAGATTAATCACTATGCCTGATGGCACTGCTCAGATCTATTTGACTCCTGTAAACACTTAATGTAGAGCATAGGGAGGGAGACCCTCAAAACTCCCATAATACAACTGGCCCTGTTTCCAAGTTCTGGTAAGCATACTCTATATAGTTACTCTAACTTTTCATTGCCATGTAAATTTTCTCTCATAGTAACTATTCTAACTTTCATGACCCTTGATACCTTTTCCTCATTTTAACACAAAACTCCTACGCTCCTAATGTCTTTCTGGGTCCCTATGTGTTATTTTAATGGAACTTCGGAGTAAGGAGAACTGATACACCTGCTAATGCTCTTACTGTTTTTTGTTTGTTTGTTTTGTTGTTGCTGTTTTTCCATGAGTAATAAAGGTCTTGGTCTCTGAGCCAGAAATCTTATGTCTTCTGCCAGCATTCACAGAACAATAAGAAGCTAACTTAGTAGCTTGTAGGTAGACTAAAATCAATCCATAGATATAATGCTCTTGAGTTGTACTGATGAGTTCACTGAGCTTGCTTAAAGTAATTTAGGCATAAAAACTAAGAAATCCGGTCCTCCACTTACTGACTAAAGCTCTAAGCATTATAGTAGCATGCCATTAATCCTGTATAATTTGAACTGGGTATATTTACTTCCTCCACCTCTTAAATAAAACATCTATTGACTGCTAACCATCATTCTTAATATTAAAGGATAGCATGTTCTCAGTCTGAGATGGGATACTATTTTTGAAATATTTAATTTTTTTCTCCATATTTCCATTCTTTCCTTAGTCTTTCCTGTCTCTTAAATTTCAAGCTATTATGTTTTAGTTGCCTCAGAGAATGTATATAAATCATAAACCAAATATATAAAATTATCATTCTGCATTTGAGTCTTAATAGCTAAGACTCTTAGAGAAGTGAAACAAAATATATAGGCAATTGTATAAGAAGAGTAAAGGTTTCCTGCCTCTCATGTGGGCAAGCAGGAAAGAAAGTTAGAGGAGAAGAATATGAACATAGTCATTAGTGAATGGCAAAAAGAGGCCACAGTGCTCTAATTTGAGGTCTGAGCAGTGATAGATGTCAAAACCTCATGTAGGTTTATGAGGTAATGTTGAACTGTGTGCACTTCCTCAACAGAACCCGGAGGCAGCAGTGAGATCCTTCAGAAGAAATGGCTGTGTGTTCAATTTAAGCATGCTAGGAACTTAGGCAGCTTCACAGAACTTTCCATATTCCATTGGTGTGAGAGCAGCAGAACAATTCCCAGAGTGGCAGAGAAATCAGCAGCAAATGACTGACCTGAAGGGGTTATGCACCCAAGAATGAAGGTGCTGTGTAGTAATTCAGTTGGTACCTGAGCTATAAATACAGAATATTTAAGATCAGCTCCTGTGCAATCTCTCACTACATTTCCCCAATTGGTACAATGGGGACTCCCCCCACCAAATAATTTAGACACAATCCCAAAGAAATAAGGAAACTAAAATTGCCCAAGATAATATTTTTACTAAGTAAAGAATCAGAACTCAAAAGAGAAACCATGGTGAGTTATATAAAAAAATTAAGTTTGCTTCCTTGTACATCCGAGATCATGGGTTGAGATTTACATTGCTAAAGTACATGTCAAATGTCAATGTGAGGAAATGCTCCCTACATTTATTCAATGTAATTCACTAGCAAATTTCAGCTCACCTCCAGTCCTAATGAATGTAGTATTAGAGAACAGTGAGGGGTCGAATGAAGAATTCTTGGCACTGCTTCAGGATTTTTAGATGTAGAATTTAGTACTGAAAGTTATGTAAGGGACGCTATATATTTGATAACCATTTTTTCTCTTTTAGATTATAACCTCCTGGAAAAGAGATTGGGTTCTTGTATTAGATTCTCCCACAGTGCCTAGTAGTAGGCTATAAGCACTAAATATCATCAGGAACCTGATGAATTAAGGTTACCACAGGAAAAAATCAAGAAAAAAGAATGGTAAGGCAACACAAGGGGAGAGGGCAAATTCTAAAATGTATTTACTTTCTTTCCCAACTTCCTGCCACATTCCTTTTTTTTTTTTTCTTTTCTATTAGCAAACTTATTTGCCTGAACAACTTCTTAAAACTCATTGAAGAAAAGTAGTAATCTTTCCCTTGTGCTATTAAAGAGTAGAAAATATCGATTCAAGCAGTGCAGGATACAAGCCTCAAATATACCAAGGTGGATGAGTTTGGCTTTATAAGTAGGGGAATGATTATAATTTTCATTACTGAAGCTGCACTTAGCACCACCATTTAATATTATCTTTAAAACTCTTCATAAGGCAGATAGTGGTCTAAAGTCCCCTGTTGGGTTGCCATATGAAGAGAACAAAGAAAACCCTTAAGTGGCCTGAGACCTGTGTAACATTAGCACTTCATCAAAGATGCAGCTTCTCCTTTTGATCCTTGGGGTGATGGAAAGAAAATGACCCATTAGCACTAATGGAATCTTCCAGGCAACATCCTGTGCATGGGAAGGAGGATATGCTTTTTAATGACCCTTGTGTGAACAGGAGCCAGGATGGACTGCAAGAGCCAGTTTCCTGTAGAATTGAAGCCATCCTGTTACTTCATCTTCAAGTTACCAGTACTTTTTACTCATATCCACTAAGTAGGCCATGTATGCAATTGAAAAGGCAACAATAGAGCCAGAACATTTTCAGCAGAAGATGCAAAGATTATGTATAAGTAAAGCCAGATAACCTCAAACATTTGGGAAGTGGGTTTTTAAAAGAAATTTCAACTGACAGAGGGTTGGAGAATGGGTGGGAAGAATGAAGGAATTGGGAAATGCAAATTGGCAGAAACACAGTGGTGACAGGGATGTTTGGTACAATGTGGGGAGTACAGGTAATGTCAAAAAAGCTATGCATGGTGTCAGGTGGGCACTGGGCCCATCATGGGAAGCACTTCATAAGTTATATAGATGTCTATCCACTGTGTTGAACAACACAGTGTATATAGTTAATGGTATTATAATATAATAGCTATGTAAGGTATCAAATGGGAAGTAGACCTTTGATGGGGTTATCACTATATAAGGGCTGTAAATGTCTAAGCATTACTGGTATGTTCTGTTGTACACAAAAACTAATAAAGAAAAAGAAAAAGAAATCTCAAGAACACCCTTATCTTTAGCACTAGTGCATACCTATACATATACATATACATATATGCTCTGAGATGATACCCTAGTAGTATCCCTTCCCTAGTAATTGCAGGGAATAGTGCACAGGCTTTTTATATCTGGCTACAAACCCTGGCTCTAGCACTTACTGGTAGTCTCAGTGTAGGCACATTGTTACATAGCTGGTCCAAGGGTCAGATTCCTCATCAGTGAAATTGATGAACAATGCCTACCTTGTAGGTCTGTGAGGATTATAAAGAATGTGTATAAGCACTGGGTATATACAGCAGTCATGATTGCTACTGGTTCTGTGGTGTTGGTATGTCTGCTAAGGACGACACATCTATAGTGTACCTCATCCTATGTTGATTGCACTGATAGATATGGAAGAGTAAGTCCAAGTTGTCCTCTGTTTCTAGTACAAATGGAGTATCAAGTTGTCAAATTCCCATGTCTAATTTTACTTGATTTTGTTTGCAGTCATTTGTGGATTTGAAGTATGGCTTGAACTATACTACAAGCAGCTCAAGAGGCTCCTTTGGTGTACTCAATTTGCAACTCAGTAGCACTGAACCTGGTAACATAAGCAGACCAGTTGCTTGATAAGTATCTTCTAATTTGATATAAACAGATTCAGAAATACAAGACTTCTTTCTACAAAGCCCAAGGGCCAGGGTATAAGTTTCTTGCTAAATGTGCATTATAAAATCAGAGAAATAAAAGGCTTTTGTGGACTTTGATTGCAAGGTAGCACACCAAGGAAGGGCGTAGAACAGAAGAAAGTATAGGATACGTTACATTGTGATGACATAAATATAGGTGGCAGGCATGGGGAAGAACACTGATGTACTACGAAGACAAAATGAATATAGCATACAGGAAATAACATAAAAGGTCAGACTTGGCTGGAAGAGAGATGTTTTCAAAGAAGCCCTGATAAAGAGTGTTGTATAAGTAAAGTCTAAGGCAAAGCTAGAGTAATACAATAGAATTTATGACTATTGGTTTCAAAATGAAACAAAACAACAACAGAAAACAAACAAACAAACAAACAAAAATCCAAAAATATAAGCCACAACGGCTAGGAAATTTGGAAACTTGGAACAGCAATAATTTGGAGAGAAGAAATGAAATTGTATTTAACATTAAATGCGTGGAATTTGAGCAGGAGTGTCCTATAGGGATCAGATCAGGGGCTTAGGGAAGAGATGGTGAGGTTGAGAGGTCTGGCTTAGGAGCCATCAACCCAAAGCAGATAATGAAGTGGTGTAAGAGGTTTTTTCTTCTGTTCAAACAGGGAGCATAAGGCAATTAGAGCAAGAACTCCAAGCTCTGCCTTAAGCAGCAGAACGTTAGTGTCAAGGTATAATTAGTTCTTTGAGTCAGCTTTCCTGTTTATTCACATATATGTTTTGGTCTCTTAAACATCACACCATCATTCCAATTAAAAAGAGAATATATAAAAAGGAAAACTGCTTTGTTGGTTTGGATAACTAAAACTCTAGGGAAACTTAAGGAGTTTCCCGCAATCTCTTATAATTGGCATTTGCAGGTAAAAAAAGCTGAATACACACTGCCTTCCTTCCCTTCTGTTTTAACTGGAGAAAATATAATTAAAGAGGCTTTATTATAGAGGACTGGACTTCCAGCAGCAAATTTGGGGACAGCTCTAACTTTCCTCTTGATTCTTGTTGTGACTGGCTGATAGAAAAAGTGCATTGGGGCTGGACTAGTTTCGGGGTTATTCTGAAGGAAAGGTGCATTCCCTTACCCCAGGGAACAACTAAACTCTGCTCTGAAATTGACATCATTATCTTTCATTTTAATATTTTGTTGCATGTCCATAAATGAATACCTGCTGTCAGACTTTGACTATATACCTCAATACAGATTTTCTTTGGGTGGCAAATAAAATCTAAATCTTTTATAAAAGGTATGCTCTGTGAGGAGAAAAATCATCTATAATTCCTGGGGAAAACACACACACACACACACACACACACACTTCTTTTCTGGGGGAAAAAAATCAAAGTCACTGCTTAAATAAATAATATTAAATTACTGAAAGCAAAAGCATGGGAATTCATTAATATATCTGTAACACATTTGAGCTTAGGAGTAGACAAATGGAGACTTTTATAATGAACCACATATGGGACTTAACAATAAATAGCATTCAAGACCATGTTAAAGTTCAGAGCTCACCAAAAATTTAAGTCAAAGTTCACAATTCAAGTAGCTATTTTGCTGTGATACAAGAGTTGTGCCATTTGTAGATCTCTGAAAATAATCAGGTTCATTTTAGAAACTCTTTGTTGAGAAGATGCTCAGTGGTCATCAGTTTGGCTTGTTCATTACCCTTTATGTTCTATACACCATAGTTTTCCACGGTACATAAAGGGTTTAATTCCAGAATAACCCACTCTTCTTCTGCAGAAAACACTATATACAAATTCTTATCTTTAGGTTTATCCCAGCTTTCCAAATTAATCCTAAAATCAATCCATCAGTCTCCACCACACACACACACACACACAGTGAAACTACATGCAGACATCCCTGTTTCACAGCCATCAAATTTCTAGTCTCCCTGCTACCCAAAATGAAATTTCAAAAGTTTTTAATTTCATTCTATATCTCAATCTGACATTCAAATTATTGCTAAGAACTCATGACGACTTTGCCAATACTTCTGACATCCATCCTTCCAAATTCATTTCCTTTCCAGTTCTGTATACTTTCTCCCTTGTACACTTTTCATGTAATAACTTACTATCTGGTGTCCCTGCCTCCTTCTATCCTCTTCTTCAACACTGTATCAGTCTCCTCACTGTGCCTGATTTCTTCAATACCCTCCCTTTCTTCTAAATCAAGCCTAAAGTTAGAAGTATTCAAGACTTTGAATGATCTGGTCTCAGTAACTTTTTCTAAACTTTGAACAATCTTTCTCCAATAACTTTCACCAGGTATAGAGTTAAGATAACATCAATCCTCTCTCCATACCCTAACCTTTAGTCAAACTGTATTTTTCATCATTTTGCCAATACTACCTGTACATGTTGCTCCATCATTCTTTACACTACATATTACTTCCATCATGAGGAATGCCTTCCCTTTTCAAATGTTCCATTTCAAACTCCTATCCAATTTTAAGGGATCATCTCAAATTTCACCTTCTTAATGTATTCCTGTTTCCCCAGTCATAGGCAAGTGCAATCTTTGAATTTCCATAACATTTTGAACCTCTTTTCTAACGATTACCATTTTTCCCACAGTTCTTGGTGTGGATGTCTTATCCCCTGTTATTTTATAAATTCCTTTAAGGAGTGATCATGAGCTAAGCATATTTATATTTTCATTTTTACTTAGAAGGCACTCACTAATCATCTGTTGACTTACTGAATGAATAAATGCATTAGGAGTTTGCATGCAATAATCACTTATACAATAAGGATATAGTAAAAGTTTTATGATTATAACATTTATCTGTGGTCCCTTTCAACTGAGAAATAATGAATAAATTTAATTGTGGAGAATTTTTCTTCTATTGACCCCTTTCTTAAACAGAGGTGAAACCATTCAGTTCATTAAAATAATTGCCGCAGCATTTTTTTTTTCATTCTGATAGAATAATTCATGACCAATTTTAACTGACATATATCACATATATAAGTAGAGCAGGCCTGGGCAGACTTTTTCAGGGCAAGGGCTACTTCTAATTTTCTTGTAGTATTGCAGTTCACTAGCTATTTCTTTTATAAATCAGGCAGTCACCCCGTAATTTCTTGGCAGTCCACTGGTGGACTGTGGTTGATGTTTTGCCCAGCCCTGATGTAGAGAGAGGGAAACAAAGATAGAAGTACAGAAGCAGTTTAGAATTTCAACATGTGGTCACAGGAGCCTATCCATGAGTTGTCTTTTGCAGTTAAAATAAGTGCCAGAATCCTTGTGGGAAATTAAATTTCAGCCTGTCCTGACCCTCTACTGTATTCTGTCTCTGGCCATTCTGTCATTCTCTGTGTTGCCCAACCTACAAGTATGACCTAACTCATGTGGCCTCCCCATAAGTGCACTTCACTCTATGAATACTTTACACTCTTCTGTCACCCTGTAAAAAGGTATGCACTTCCTTTGTGTGGCTATAGAACAAAGCCCATCTAACTGCATGAAACCCTGGTGCTCTGCCCTAGTAAATTTGTTAATCCCTATCTGTACTTCTTTGGATTTGCAGATGCCTCACTCCATCTAGCCTTTGGGCAACCACTCAAGGGATTTCGGGAAGAGTCCTATTAGTTCTTGGTCAGCTACAGACATTCCTGATCCTGAGGTAGACTCCCACATCCAACATTATATTGTCCCTGCTAAAAAGACTTTGAATTTTACACAAATCACTGAGACAACTAATTTCAAATGTACAGAACCTTGTCTGAGTGAGAGAGGACCTCATCCCTGCTTGGTAATCAGTATTAAGAGTTGCCATGGTCAAAATCAGGAAAGACTTTATTATTATAACACCAATTGGCATTGATCTAGTATCCTAAAGTTTAGTAAGCACTTGCACATGTATTGTTTCATTTGGTTTTTGCCTGGAAAGCTATAATATAAATAAAGGTTATCAAGGACACATCACAGATGAAGAAGACACCATGGCTCAAGGCTACAATGCCAGAAAACAGCAGGGTGTGATTACAAGCCTAGGCCTCCTGCAACTATGATAATTTTCACTTAATCTTCATTGGTTTACACACTGTATACTGCAAGTGGCCAATATATACCACTCATTACTACAAAAGACAGAAATATTATGGAGTTCTTTGCCAGTGGAAAAAAGTAATGGTAGTAAATGTTAGCAGAAGTCCAAACAATTTATCAGATTCCTGGGACAATGGGAGACATATCTACATGCTGAGTAATCTCACAAAGACAAAGTCAATTTGCTTCCTTAATCATAAATATTAGGTATCAAAATTCTGATGAGTAGGTAGAATGCTTAAGGCTTCCAAATTTGATTTTTTGATATGGTAGCTATTTTTCAATTGCCTCCCACAAAAAGATAAGTGGGACACCTGCATTCATCTTTGGCCCAACCTAATGTCTGTGTGTGAAAAGGTGGGGTGACTCCAATCAGGTTTGAGTTCAGACCTTAATGTTTTCCTGTAGTGAGACTTTAAGAGTTAATATTGACATTAAGTTTCTAAACAGGCCAGGAAATGCTTTCAATATTGCAAAATGTCTGTTTCTAGCTGATATTTTTTAAATAAAATTGCCCAGGAAGGAGAATTTTTTTTTAAAGTATGATTATAAAACTTACAACTTGAAGATAGATTGTGTTTGCATGTTTGACCAACACACTGTGAGGGAAAGCTGGTGGGCATATTAAATGAGAAATAATAAAATGAAATTGCTATGGAGGTATCGGTGGTAATCCATCTTCTTTTAAACCCACTTTATGCCAGTGACACTGTGGCAGATGGGGTAGAAGTTCAGGAATGTAAATTCATGCCAAGCTAACTTCATTGCATGGCTTCAGAAATTTACCTTTAGGTAAAAATAAAAAAAGGTTCAGATATTTTTATTATTCTTCCCTTTTCTCCATGCAAGTGACAACCAGTTTAGGTACCTCAGACATCCTTTAGCAGCAGAAAATCCTGTCGCCGTTTTGTGTTTCATTTTCCACGAGCTGTCTGATGCTCTCTGGCACTACACACAGCTTACAGAAGTTCTCTGTCTCCCAAATATTGTGACACCTTACACACGCACAGTGCCTTGGTTTGAAGAATGGTATGCTGTCTCTTAGTCATTTGATCCTCCTGCCAACTCTTCATGATAGGCAGTGAGTTATTATCTCCACCTGACAGGTGAGCAAACTAGCCTCCTGAAAGGTAACTTACCTGCCCAAGGCAATACAAGGAGAAAAACAATGGCACCCAGGCCTCTGACTCCCAGGCTACCTCTCTTCCTACTGCACCACACTACCTATATTTTTATTAAAACCTTCTCAGTGACAGAATCAGAACCAGTGGAGGAGTTCAGACACAACTGTTCTTAACAAAGCCTTCTAACTAGGGGGCCAGCCAGAGGACTTGTGCCAACTTCTTACCTTTCCTAAGATTTTGTGTAGCTTCAGGTAATTATATGACTTTATTTCTTTTTCAAAATAGTTTTTATTATTTCAAAGAACTGAATACTTTTCTTATTTCAGAACAAAAGAACATTTGTTTTGGGTAGGGGAAGATCTGGTGGTATACAGGGTAGGTATAAAAGGACAGCTCTTCCCCATAATAATTGCCTTTTGAATGCAGGTCAAACTACGGCACCTTCTCTCCACCTACATATATAGGATAAAAGAGAGTGAGGCCATCAGTGGTTTCCTGGGTAGCTTGAAAGGACAATAAGATACAAAGCACACACAAAAATACTCTACTGACACTGACAAAAAGCTTTTAAAATATTATGAGCTTCATAGAGTCAAATACACCTTTTTTCCCCTTAAGTACCTAAACTTTTCTGTATTTTTTCCCAAGAAGAAAGTCCTGCTATGCCCAAAAGATGGAATATCCTCAATCAGGTCATCAATTCCCTCCAGAATATTATAATTTTATAGAGCATATCATCAATTACTATGTTCTTCCAATATTTAAATTATTCTTAAGGATAAATGTAAATAGGTAAGCAATGATGAAAAAGGGCAGCAGAGATGTGTGGAGAACTTTCCCTAAAGGCTAAGAAAATAAAGGGCTTTAACAGTTGGATGGACTAGGAAATAATTCTCTGGTATAAGCTGATAATTACTGATTGGCCAGCATCCAATCATCCAACCAAGTACTGTATTTGTCTGGGTCTGTCTTAAACACCTATAAATGTAAATGTTCTATAGACTACATATTAAGGATATACAGAAATTAAAAATTTTGGCTGTAGTATTTGAGAAAGACTTCAGGGGTAAGGAGGTAGAGCCAGTATAAAAGGTTCTATACAAAGCATAGGAATGGGAAGAGTACATGGAAAGTGAAAATATAAATATTCAATTCTTTTGCAACTACCAGAAGTGAAAATCTGAGCACTACACAAAGAAGTTTGCAATGATATAAAAGTTTGAAGAACTAAGTTATATATGGTGGAGGACATATTTTATTATATGACATTTTCCCCTAAGGTTAAAATAAATACTATTTTTCACTCTAGATACTCAAAAAATCCCTTCTAATATGTTAGCAGATGATAGATGATACATAGATAGATGTATTTAAAAACTTCTACAGACCTAGGTTCAAATTCTATTTCTAGGCAACTCAACCTTTCTGAGTCTCCATTTCTCATCTGAAACATAAGAGCACTAATAACTCACTCATCTAATTGTCATAAAGATTAGGAGCCCATACCCATGACATGAATATCAAAATTGAAGTTCTAACTAAAGTGCCAACACAACAGATATAACGTGAATGTGAGACAGATACCCAAATGCAAAGTTTACAAAGAAAATGAAATAATACTGGTTCCCAGCTCTTGAATTTCTTAGTTAGATCAAAAACACCATCATCATCTTCACCATCATCACAGCAAGAAAAAGGGTCAGAAATTGGAAAGAAAGATGTCTAAGAATAATTTTTTGAGGTAGGTCTCACTATGCAGTAAGTTTTCACTACCATTTCCTAAAGGGTGACTGACTACATTCTAGCCTCAAGCTTAGCGAGATGGCAAGAAGGCTCTCTAAAGGCTCTTGCTTTGTTTTCTGCATTTGAAAGGTAGGACTGGTGCCTAACATACTAAGAAAGCTTTAAACAGCCTATGGCAGGAAAAAAAAAAAAAAAGAAGAAAGAAATCAAAACCCTGGGAATTGGCTGTACGTCCAGGGCTCTGGGGCTGAGGGGACACATGATGCATGGACAGTTGCAGGCCCCATGCGCAATGAGAGCCAGCCAAGCAGGACTCCCTGGAGACAGAGCAGACCCCAGCAGTACGAGGCTGTGTGGAAGGATAAGAAGGTGTGATTACTCCACGGAGGTTAAGGGCCCGAGGTGCCAGCAGAGGAACCTTGAAAAACCTAGAACACCATGAAAAGAGGAGTGAACTGTAGGAATCTGTCAGACCAAGCCTCAGACGTCAGTAGATGTCCCTGATCAATAAGCTATGGGATGACAACAGCAGGAAGGGACAGAGCTGAATTGCCCTCTCTACTGACGGTGACTGGCCAAAGCAGGCTACAGCCCCAATTTTCAGTTCTCATTCGTAGCTTAGATGGGATGATTTTTAAATGTGAATTAAAGTTGTTTT
>PVKE010008690.1:0-11831 GCA_004027555.1 Craseonycteris thonglongyai
AGATTTGTGGGGGGAGGGAGATTTGTTTGGGGAGGGGGGAGTGGGCACCAGATATATCGGGTTGGAGGGGGACCTGATTCTGGGTGCTGGGCACATAATGCGATGCATGGGTGATGTGATGTGGAGTTGTCCATTGGGAAACTGTCTGATTGTTACCAACCAATGTCACCCCATTAAATTTAACAACAAAATATAATAATATTAAAAATAAATAAATAAATAAAAAAGAAAAAAGATCATGAGGAAAAATATCTGTATTAGCTATGATTGAAAATCACTCTCTCTAAAATGTAGAACTCACACCAAAAGATGAGCATCAAGGTAGAGAGGCAGCAGTCAGGCTAGTGTGGATCACAAGCTAAGCCATAGAAGCCTACTACTCTGAAGAGGCCACGTATGAACCAAGACTTATGAAGTGCACCTGCAGTGGAAAACAGAAAAGGCCAGAACATAGCAGGAACATGGAGGGTTTGAAGAACACAGAGCAAGAAAACCAGTGACCCTGGAAAAGAGAACCAGGGGGAGAGTGACAGATGAGGTGGAAGAGGCAGACAGAAGCCATATCTAAGAGGCTGGGTAAGAAGATGGGATTGCAATTCTAGCCTGGAATGGAAGTCAGTTAAGCAAGGAAGTGATGTTACCCACTTTACTGTGCAAAAGATCATTGTGTGGAAAGGACTGAGTAGGAAAGCAGAGTGGAAGCAGGGGAGCAGTTGGGAAACTATTTTAATATTTTATGTAAGAGATGGTATAGCTTATATTCAAGATAGAGGCTGTGGTAAGAGAAATAAATATGTGTACGAGTTCATATTGCATTGGTTAATAGGAGAGAAAATATTTAATTTTTTCATGAACCAAAAAATGCAAATCAAAATTAAACAAATTATTCTATCAAATTAGCAAAAGTTAAAAATGGGTATGACAAGTCCTGCTCAATATGTAGTTGAGGGAAGCAGTCATAAACCTCTGAAAAGCAATTTGCTATATTATCAAAAGCCTTAGAACATCCTCATAATTTTTGACTTAGTAACTAGCACAGTCTTATACGATGAAAGAATTAATTTGACTTTTAGAAAATATGCTTAAAAGAGACAATCAGGATTTATATCCAAGGGCAGAACTGCAGCATATTTATACTTGCTAAAAAACAGGGAATAATTTAATGTTCAACACTTAAAGAGTGGCTGAATTATAGTATACGGTAAAGTATTAAGTAACCTGAGGGCGTTATACCATCTTACAAAATTAACTAAAAGAGTGAATAGTACTAGAATTTTGTTTTCAGGCTGGTAAGTTTTAATATGAGAACTGAACCGAGCATTAACAAATAATTGGCAATAAAAATTTAACAATAACTAACCTAATCTAGAACCAAAACTCAATATATATGCTCAGAAATTTTATATGCCCAACTCATTACATATTGTCTGTATCTTACAGTATCAGTCTCTTGTTACTGTTGGTACTAAAAAAAGGAAGCAGGGGAGTTTCCGTTTTTTGTGGCTGTCTTAGTAACAAGTATAAACATGCACATTCAAAGTCTATTTATCACTTTGTATCTCCAGTGTTTAGCACAGTTCCTGGCACAGAACAGAAGCTCAGTATTTTTGAGTGAGTATCACCAAAACTAAACCTTTCTGTTCCAACTTAGCACCAAAGAAATGTAAAAGCTCGATACAGAAGCAGTACATAAAAACAATAGTGATAATAATCATTTACGGTATATATTTTGAGTGGCTACAATGCACCAGGAATTATTTTAAATTTTTTCACGCTTTATCTTCAATCCACATAATAAGGCTTCTCTGAAAGAATTACTTTTCACTTTAAGACCAGAAAGTTTCAAAAATGTTAAGGAAGGAGCCCAAGGTCACACTGCAAGTTAGTTTGAACTCAGATCTTCTGTGCCTGATCTAGACACAATGTATCAAGACAGGATGTTCTTTTTAATAATCAGAATTGACCAGAATATTCCTCTGTGCTTCCCTTACAGTTCTTAGTGTTCACTAACTTCTATCTTGAGTTGTAATTATCCCTTTGAAAAGCCATCCTTCACTGGCCCAGGCTTGCTCATCAACCTCCCCTCCCCCACTATGACTTCAAGAGGAAAGGACCGAGTCTCCACGCCCCTAGGCGACCTCGACTCTAGGAATTGGGGACTGACACTAGGCAGGGGGATCGCCCCTCCAGCTTTGTGGGTACCATTTTCGTTTGATATCATATAGCCTAGACTTGCAGATCAGGACTCACAAAAGGAGTCCTATAGGGTGCTACAACAGCCCTTGGGACACGGCTGGGGGTGGGAAGAAGGGAGTCTCCGCCCGGAGTTGCTTGAAGCGCTGGCCAGCTGGGGCGGTTTCCAGGACAACCGAGTCCCCCCCCCCCCCTTGCCCCGGTCTCCACCACTAGCATCTTGCCAATCCGCCCCTGCCAGGGGCACGAGTTCTGACAAGCGCCAACGCAGGAGTAAAGAGAGGCGTTCTGTGCACTCCCACCTCTTAGCGCCTGGTGCATGCCCCCGATGCCGCTATACAACTCCAGCACGCGCAGGGGTTCCATCCCCACGCCTTCGCTGCCGCCGCCTCGGAACTGGGCCCGCGGGTCCTGCCGCTTCTCCTCCCTCCGCCGGCTGAGCTCCCTCGTCTTGGTTCCGCAGCTTTTCAGTTCCGCCCTATCCTGCTGCTCAGGCTCAGGGCTTCCCAGGGCAGCGCGGGGCCTGGGGGCTGGCGGAAATCAGCAGGGGCACACTGAACAGAAAACAATGCGGGCTCCCACGTGAATAGCAGCCACCCTCTGGCCTCCTTTATGCTCCGTCGTCATTCTGAAGTGTACTCAGGGGCCTTGACCGGAAAAGGGGGAGGGGGGGAAGGGAGAAGAATCTGCAGCTCAGCAGTGGGACGAAATCTGCTTTTGCTTCAATAATGAATTAACGGGTTAAAATCCAGGAAAACTCACTTTTCAGGCATGCTGCTTTTCTGTCCCTTGGACGCCTGAATTGTTCCAACCTTTCTTCTGTTACCCTTGAGCCCATACCACGCGCTTGGGGTTATGAGCATAAATCAAACCACCTTTTCCAGAGAAGGTCCCAGAGTTACAAATATGGAAACACCAAAGTGCAGCTCGGTGTTTGCTGTAATTGTTAGTGCGGTTAATTATATTTTAGCTTGAAAAATATCCCCAACATGGGATCTGCTAATATAATGTAAAACTATTTATGGACCTCCCAGGGCTAGGGCCTTGCTTCTCCAAGATGTGTGACCAAATTGTTAGAAGTTGAATTACAGACTAAGGAAAAACTGGCCATATGCCAGAAAGAAAATGTTCTCAATGTTAAGTGTCCTATTGTTCCCATTATCACCACACATTAACGATTTTTAGAAAAAAAAATGGGGTGTACCACTTGTAATAAGTTAACTGATTTGTCAGAAACTTTGCATGTGTGCTAATGTAACAACTAAAAGTATGACTACTGTTATCTGAATTACAGAACTGACTGATCCATTTTGATGTGTCCTATGAAATACATACTTATGTATTGGCCTTTAAATGCTTTGCTTTTTATTGGTCACTTACTTCAAAAAAGAAGGGTTGTGTGGTGGAAAGACAGCAAAGAACTGGGTCTTCACCTTGGCATTGCTAGTAACCAGTTGTATGACTTTGCTCTGAGCCTGGTTTCCTCATCTGCAAAATAAAGGGGAAGGAAGAAAGGGAAATGATTGCAGAGGGTCCTGCAGTGCCAACATTCTGTGGCTGACTTAGTATTTGAAAAAGTGAGTTCTGATTTGGCCACATGTTAATTATCTGCTCAAACTGAAGTTATCTAGAAAGGAGACATTTTTAAAATCTGCTTTAAGCAAATGTACTCTCAAACCAACTCAACGTACAGAATAATACAGACACTGACATCACAGATATAATGCATGAAACAAACTTTGCTAATATTTTCTAGTATTAGTACCACAAATATAAAGCAGTACATATAAAGGGAGCTATGCAACAACCAATATATTAAGTAAATCTACAATCTGTTTAGCCATTAGTGCTATAAATCAAAATAAGTATGACCCCGGGTCTTACCCTGTAAGGGATAGACGGGACAGAAATACCGTATGTGGAAAAGTTCATGAAAAACACCACCCTCCTGAGAGGACAAGAGGTTGAACTCCATTCCCACACAGGCTGATTACAAATTGTTCACTCTGATAAGAGTCTTCACAATGGAATTCCAGACTTACCTTTCTTTGTTAACTGTGCTCTCTCCCCATCTTGAACTCTGCTGCAATTTGGACTTTTTGGCATTCCCCCAGCACTCTTTCCTGCTTATATTATTTACCTTGCCTAGAAATCCTAGCGTTTTTCACGATCTCTGCTTCAAGCGGAACCTTCCTTCCAGACTCTCAGGCTAGAAACAGCTTGTTTCAATTCCTCAATCAACTCTGATCCTAATCTGAAATCCATATCTCACCTGTTCCTCTCACTAACTCCTTTCAGTGCTTTCTGGCTCAAGTTTTACTTCCTGTATGCCACATCTCTTTACATAGTATTTCTTCTCTAAAGCTCATCATACGTGATACTCATTTCAAGAATAAAAACTTTCTCTGTAATCATAAGTGACAACTATCTCCATCAAAGCGTCTGTCAATGTTCAAACTCCTCATATTTTGTATGCATTCTCTTCTAAGCACTGGCAAAAGTTGTGTGCATTGGGGGTGGGGTAGATGAGGAGGAATATAGGATGGGCAGATAAAGAAAAAAAAGGAGAAAATATATATTAATTACTCTTTCCCTAAGCAAATCCAAATGTTCTTACAGGTAAAAAAAAAAAAAAGTTTTTAATCCTAAAAAAAAACCTTTCTAATTCCATAGTTTCCTATAAAGTTATCCTCAATGATATACCAAATAGAGTTTATATTTTCATCAGAGAAACTCAACACACTTTTTGGAAATAGAAAAATAAAAACTTGGAGTTTAGGATATTCAGTGCACTTTGCCTCAAAACAGGGAAAATGCACTTGTACAAAACCAAAATGCTAGTTAACACTGGCACATGTGAAGCATATCAGAAGTAATTAAGGGGCACAGTATAATTCTAAGGGGTATATTAAAATAATAGCACACTCTCAATTATTTAAGGGTTCATTGTGTAACTTGAAATCTAATATTTTATTCTTCCTTTCATGTCATTACTATCTAACAAAGTGTGCCAAATGTCTAAAATATCTTTCTTGCAATTATCTTTGATTTTCCATGTCTCAGGTGAAATGTGCTGTGGAGTTCTATGCAGGCTTGCTTCCAGAGAGAACGTGTCCTAATTATGCCAATTTGAGTAATGAATAAATTACATTTCAGTTTTACACAGAACAAGAATGGTCTTTATGAATTGCGTGGGAAATAAAAAAGTATTCATATGGGAATAAATTGACAATAAATGTCATCAAAAGGAGATCATATTCAGAAAAGATTAGAATTGGAAAGGCCCAGAAAGCTCATTTATCAGTTGTGAGTGTCCACTTAATCAAGAATGCCATTTATGGTGTTTTTGATCAGCCTGCATCAGACTGAGTCCTACAAGTCACTAATGAGAGGACCAGAGTACTTCAGTGGCATGTTTGGTGGCAGAGCTTCAATTATTAGAAAACCCTTCTTTATAGTCACCTAAAATCCAATTCCTTTGAGATTTTTCCTCTGCACTAATTTTGAAGAACGCTCCCTTTTCCGTAATGACTGACATTGTGGTTAAGACTGCAAACTTGAGAGCCAAAGAGCATCAATAGGAATCATAGATCTGCCACTTACTAGCAATGTGAATTTGAGAGGTCACTTTCACATAACCTGTCTGAAGCTAGAGAACGTCTAAAATGTCTAAAAATAGGACATGTGGTTGCTATGAGGATTAAATGCAAATTAAAAGCACTTAGCCCAGTGCCTACCATAATACATGTGTATGTTTTATAAATAGTATCTATATAATAACATTCTCTAAATGATGCACTCTCGGTCCCTTCAGCTATGACACGTGGCATGACTCTGACCCATGGAACCAACCCCACTCCAGTTTGGAGATGTCCATTTTAGGAGCGATACCTGAACACTGAGCCTACACAAGGTCAGATCAAACATGCCATGGAGTGGTCCAGATGGCCAGACATCTAAGGCTCTGAACCTGTGGGTGGTGCCCAGGAGGACCCTGGGCTTGGAGAAGAGTGAAGGCCAGGCTGGAAGTCTGCAAAGCCATCAACATGACTCAAGGGGTCCTGAGCATGGAAGCAGGAAGTCGGCAGACAACAGCACACACAGTGAGAGACAGCCCTAGCGCTTAACTCCCAGAAAGACCACGACAGCTGTGAACGGTGGGTCTACAGGCCTGGCAATCTTAGGGGAAATTGTTAAAGTGACCTTATGACAGGCTGTGTGAACTGGGGAAACCTGGGGTGGAGGGGAGAGGGAACCTATTAATACAATCCAATGACTCATTAACTCTTTTATGTGCCAGGCATTGAAGAAATCTGTTAATGAAAACATCTTTAAAGGTGTAAAAATATGTATTCTATTTCTAATCATAAAGGTACCAATATTAAAAAACAAAACAAAAAACAATTTACTCCCTAAGCAGAGGGCGGTTGTCCGATTTCATTGATTCTCCCTAGCTACACTGCCCAGTAGGCTAACCACTAGCCATATCTGGGGATTTCAATTTACTTAACTTAATTAACATTCAAATTTTAGCTCTTCCATCACACTAGGCATGTATCAAATACTCAATGGCTGTAGGTGACTGGTGCCTGGAGGCTACAGTACTGCTCAGCAAACATAGAGAACATTTCCATCATCATAGAAAGTTCTGTTAGACAAAGCGCCTAAAGAGTGACAGTCTCTTAAAGTTATATCCTTTTCTGGAAGCCCATCATTAAGTGAAAAGTGTTGAGATATGCAGCAGCAGCTTAATTATTGTATATTGGACCCTGATTTCAAATAAGTGACCCAAAAATATGGAGAAAAAGGAACTCAAATTAAAGCAAACCTTATAGCCAAACATTCCTCTTCTTCCTCTGGTGTCCGTCACCTTATTCATAGACTGTCAAAGAAAAGAAACAGGAAGCAGCAGATGTGTTCTCTCAATGACATGATAAACTTCCAAGAGACAAAGAACAGATGGAAAATGATGCACCTCAGGATGTCTCAAAGGAGTGGTATTTTCCTGTTGTGAAGTATATTCTACTGACTTCCGGTTGTGAGACTTACTATCAGAGACTTACCTCAGAAGAAGAAACAGAATACATGTTTTTGAAAGCTGGAATCAAGAGGAATATAAGTATAACCATTTTTTTTCTTTGCTGAAAAGCATAGAAACCAGGCATTTTGTCTTATAGCTTACCATTTCAAAGTACTCAAAGATTTTGACATCGATTTTTCTATTTGAGGTTATTTCTGAAAATCTAATTTAAAATGGTTTGCAGCACACTTTAAAGATTATATTTTAGTTAAAGATAGTGAGTTTCTCTATCTTTAAAACTGCTTTCATATACTCATAAAAGTCAGAGCGGGAAAGAATCTGTTTTCCTTAGTCCTAGGTAGAAGGATTACTTTCCAGTGTTTTTCCAACTTTTTTTAGATATAGAACCTTTTGTTCAAACAAAACGTCTTCTAGAGTCAGAACAGAAGGGAAGAGGTAGAGTGAGCATGCACACACGCATGCGTACACACACACAAGCTGTTGTCTTATTGAAGCATGGATGGGATGGATGGTAGGTTGTCCAAAACATTGCCAGATCACCTCCCCTATCCCCATGACCCCCTTTAGCTGCCCTCCATCCAACTTCTGTTTTAAAGGTAAAGACTCAGAGATCCAGAAGGTTTAGGTAGATTGCCCCAGCCCCAAGCCCCAATTAGGTGCACAACAGGGAATTCCACAACAGGTTTCTTTCAGAGGTCTTTCCAGAACTGGCTATCCTATAACTTAATACAAAAGACATTAATAGGCTCGGCTGTCCCATGTCTACTGAGCTTCTATGCCCAGAGGTACAGCCAGGGTCCAAACTAAAGCAGCCCCAGTTGGCAGAGTGCATTGTGCTTCCTGAGAATGAACATGTTGGCCAGAGGAATGCAGAAAACTTGTGAGATCGGTGAAGGAAACCTGAACTGACATGGCAATGCATGTTATAAAAGTCAGACAAAAAAGTTAACTCTGCTTTACAAAAGAGGAACACTCTCAAAGACTAATTACTAACATTTATAAGAGGTTTTCTGCCCAGTCACTCCTGCAAAAACAACTTGATACATGTACAGTGCAAGAAACATGGTCCTTAGTATAGATGGATTAACATGAATACTGCCTCTAATATTCAACTTCTTCATCTTACAGGGGTCTCCAAACTATGGCCCGCAGGGCCCTCTCATCCGGCCCATGGAGACCTTTTTATCTGAATAAAATAATATTAAATAAATAATTAAAAACAACTTCTATGTTTTGATTCTTTTTTATTTGGACCTCGAGTGTGTCATCAGCCCCCAAACTGCTGTTTGATAGTTAATGCGGCCCACAGGCTGAAAAGTTTGGAGACCCCTGATTCTATGACATAGGGGTAATATTTGTTAACAAAGTAGTTGTCTATGTTCACTTACTAACTGGAGAATGTATATATATTCAGTAGCATGCCTAGAACAATGAATACTGGCTTCCTTTTACTTTCTTAACTTTGTCATAAGACATAACCACTTTTTTCTAACAATCACATAGAGAATTATTTTCCTAGTATATTTTTAAAAAGGGTATAATACCAAGAAACTAATTTGCATATTGCCTACTAAGGTATTTCCTTATTGTTTTCCATTATAGCCTTCATTATTTCAGGTGGAAAAACAAGCCCCATGATGGGAACAGAGGAAATAAAAATGTAAGGCCTTTCAAGAACTGTTACTACTTTGCTCCTTTTCTCTAGTAATTCACCCAAACATTCAGAACAGTTCCAGGTAACCAAATCCCACAAAACAGATCCAGCAAGACCAGGAAAAGCAAAACACACACACACAAACATGCACAAACTCTATAAAAACCCTTACTCTTCTTCATGGAGCCTTTGTAAATTGCTACAGTTGTCAGTACCGACAAACCAAAATCCAGAGAAAAATCATATACGGGGTTTTTTCATTTTACCCTTCCTAGTTAGATACCAATTAAGATATAAAAGTGATAAGAATAACTGAAATATAATAACAGTTCCATACTACTGCCCTTACTATATCTATTCACTATACAAGAAAAAAGAACCAACTTTGATTTTATTTTAAATTGTTAGAATTCACCTTATCAGCATACAAAGTCGCTCATGTAAACATCGTACAACAGAAGTACGACATCAAACTTGGAATATATCAGAGGTCAGTCACCCTTATATTAGAGAGTTAAACTTATTTCTGCAAATCAAGACTGTCAGTGTTTCATTTCCATCTAAGGTAATGACCATGAAGTTAAAATATAGTACAAGTCCCAAAGGGGCTTGTTCTATGTTTAGACATTCAGAGGATACATAATGACTAAAATTGACTTGATTTCAGTACATGACAGAAATATATTTTAATATTAAGATAATATCAATAATAAATGCTAATATGGACCTGTAAGTTTCAAAGAATTTATGAATGTTTGAAATTCTTATTAATTCATCTTGGACTTACCAGCTTTTCTTTTTTTATATCTTATTTTTAACAAAGAATTAAAAGGAGAAAACTTACATGATTTGCTTAATGTCACATCAATCAACATTCTCCAAGTTAAAAGACTTTACAAATCTTCCAGGGTCAGATTCACATTTTAAAAAGAGAAGTTGGAAGAAAGCACTTGGTTTCATTTTTTTTATTTTTCAATATCTGAAAGGCATCAAATAATAAATGAAAGAAGAGAATCTGCATATATGTTGAAGGGAAAGTCACATTAGGAGTTAAAAATCATTCTGGTTAGGGAAGAATGTCAGGAATCTGCATACCATATCTCTTTTTACTCCTTTCATTTTAAGACTAAATCTTAGAATAGGGTGGGAAAAGAATGCAAAAGAAAACATTATTTATATAGCCTTGTAGAGAGTTCATAGTTTTAAATTCCAAAAACTTTAGATTGTAGCTTCACCATATTAATTGTTTCCTATAAAGCTGAGACATTATTATTTAGAAAAAAGATCTTTGTCACCAAAAGTGAAAGAGATCTAATAAACACATCAGAAATGCCCAGCATATTCAAATGTAAGAGCCTCTCTTTTGACCATTCTTTCTCTTTTTTACTAATAATTTGGAAAATAAAGAAATAAAAAGAAAATTAAAAAAAAACCACAAGATAACTATGGCTAACATTTTTATGTTTCTCCTTCTAGTCTTTGTACTAATTATATTTTACCAAAATCATAATTTTATTGCATATATATAAGGGCTATTCAAAAAGCATCCAGCTATGTAATATGAAAAATAGAAGCATTTATGGCTGGACTTTTTCTGGATAGCATATAGATAGTAAAGAGATACATAAATAGATGATAGATAGATAGATAGATAGATGATAATCTTATACCCTGAATTTTTTAACTCACATTTTAATATTACCAGTTCTGAGTTTCATTCAGTATCTCAAAGAGGTGTACAGTGTTTAAGTGTTATTTTAATTATTTTTCTGAACATTAGGAATTATATGTGCTCATTTGGAGGGCTAAAGCAAACCACAAAACCATAAAAAAGAAAAAAGTCCATCCTTTTTAAAAACTTTGATTCCATCCTTAACCCTAAAAAGCAGCCACTTTTAACAGTTGACTCAGTATCTTCCCTGCCTTGTTTCTGCAGTACATAAACAACAAAAATTTGTTTTTCTATTCTCTCAGTAATAAGTGTTTAAAAAGTTTCAGTTTTTCCCTACATGAACAGTGTCATTTACATATTTGCATATTAATATTCAAAGTAATGAAACAAAATATTTCAAGATTTACAAATAAATTATTTGTCATTTTTCATAATTGGTAACCAAAATATAGACTTGCTTTGTTTTTTAAATCAAATTTGTGCCAATATTTTATTACCCTGTTATTTATTTTTAAATATGGGCAATTTCAATAGTACTAGATTTAATATTTCAGAAGTCCCTTCAATGTCTAGATGCATATATAGATATTTAGTCATTATGTCTGGGGTTTTACTGAATCCCCTGTGCCAATCAGCAGATTGATACCAGGAATTACTAGAAAAATGTACCTAACATACAAAATTATTGAATTTCCAGGAAGTTGTGCGAGGTCTATATAAAGTTTTCACAATAGTATTGGGATCTACAAGGACAAACACGCAAACATGGAAGGCTTACATGACATTCCAATTCCAAGTCCAAATATATGTTTTACTTAAACACCCACCTCCAAAACTGTCACAGGGCAATCAGGGACACTTTTGGCAAAAGCCCAGAGTTGCATATCTGTACACATTTGTGTCTGGATTTTCACAGCAAAAAAAGTTATGCCTGAAATGCAAAAAATAATTTAAACACAATACATAATATGTTTTGTGTAATTTATCTCGAGACTAGTTTATATGAGTACACGTGATAATCCAGAATCATCTTATAAATGAAGAAAGTTCTTTAACTTCATGTGAACATAATTTTGAAATACATTTTAGCTCCACAAATGAAAACATAAGCTAGTCCCAAGTGATAAGTCAGTTACTTAAAAAAAAGTTGGCTATGAGGAGAAGATTAAAAATAAATATCTATAAAAACACACACATTTAAAGGTTTCCTTTGGGATTAGTGTGGGTACCTAGGAATGTCCTAATTACAACACTTGCGTGTATACGCCATC
>PVKE010008690.1:11931-47098 GCA_004027555.1 Craseonycteris thonglongyai
GGGGGGGGGGGGGCGCTCCAAAAACAGTTCCATAACTCTTACAACCATATACCCACGTGGAAGGTATAAAAGAGTAGGAGATTACTGAAGAGAAGATTTTTGGAGAAAATTGTGGACTGACCTTTCTCTCCAGAAGATGCTGTTACTACCCTGAAGCTTGAGGCTAAGTGTTTCAAAGGACCACCCAGAGAGCTTAAAATTGTTTCCTCATTACCATCCAAGTTTGAGAAGGTCAAGTATTTCCCTTGGACTAGATCTAAATTGTGCAAGAAAGAGAACTGTCTTAGATGCTATTCAAGGATCACTCACCGGAAAGAAGGTACCAGAGAAAACAGAAGCAAGGAATGTACCACTTAAAAAAAAAACAACTCCTAGATGCTGTGGAAGCCAAAACAAAAGTGTACTTCTGTAAGGGTGATGGTACAGTTTTAAGAATTTGACAATCTGGTTTGTTTTACTGACTTGTAGTTTGATTTACTTTATTTTGTGGTGTATTGTATTTTTTCCTCTTCTTTGCTTTTTTCTCTCCCTCATGACCTGATTTAATTGCTTTGTTTTCCCAAGGCTACATGCATACCTGGTTAATCTAGTCTATCAGCAGAACACTAACTTGCAAGAAACTGAATCAGCCCTCAGCCATCTGGACACCTGCAACCAGGCTACAATTATGGGCTGAGATTCTCTGTCAGATGACACATAAATCACCCTAAGACTGGGTTCAAGATAACCATTGCAGAACACACTGGACCCAAGCAGACGTCTCTGGGCCGTCAACCTCAGGGGGTAGCATAAGTAACTAAATTCCCCTTTTTCAGGTTCTGCTTCTTCTTGTATACCTATAAAATCTCCTAACTTTTCTAAGAATGGGGAAAGTAGTCTTTGAGACAGGAGTCTGCTACCTTCCCTGAATGCTGGCATTTGGAATAAACTTATTTTTCTTTCCACCAACCTTGTCTCTCCATGACTGGCTTTTAGGTGACCAGCAGCCAGCGCTTAACCCAATAATACTAATGCGTGTCAAGGAAGCTTTGGGAGAGACATCCCGATGATGAGAAGTCTCTAAAGAAGCACCTGCTAGAAAAAGAGGCCAGTTCTAAACACATGCCCAAAACAGAGGTGTAAACACTATATCACCAATTGTACTTGTGAGTAAGAACTTTCTTATCTCCCTCACCTCTTCTCCTCTGTGAGTTTTAACTCTGGAGGAGCAAGAAACCTTAGTTAGCAAGATGAGGAAGGAGAAGAAGCACTTTAGGAGAGAGAAGGAGGGGAGGGAAGGGAAGGGAAGGGAAGAGAAGGGAAGGGAAGAGAAGGGAAGGGAAAAGGAGAGGAGGGGAGGAGAGGAAAAGGGAGGGGAGGGCAGTGGAGGGGAGGGGAGGAGAGGAAGAGTGACAGATAGATGTCCAGTACTCCCACATTCTATGGCTGCTTGCCTCTAGCACACTCAAGCTAGGAGAGGAAAGATGCATAAGTTAAAAACAAGATTGAAATTTTGATCATTACATAGACACACAGATTACAAATCACTAGATTACGTTTCTCAATTAGAAGTGATCAGAAAATTGTTTGATTTTCCATATATGCTTATTTAATTCAAATAGAATTATCATGCATTTTAAAGGAATGGAGATACTCAAACACCAACAGAAAATCATTAGACTTGAGTGTTCAAAGCTTATGCAGCCCTTTAATTCATTTGGTTTTATGAAACCAAAACTTTGAACACAACCAAAAGCGTAAAAGGTCACATTACCTTTTATATGTTCCTAAGGACCCAATTGTGTCAATTTGTTATGAATTAACTTTAAAGAACATCCCATTTAAAAAGTGCAGGCATGCCCGATTCTTTTAATTTCACAATACCTACTATCCCAAAGTAACTCGCACACAAACCTCTAGGCTTCTCAGTGAATTCTTTCCAATCTCTAGAATAAACTAAATGGCACTGAATTTAGTACATGACTTTCTTGTAAGTATGGTTTCATTTATTACTTTGATTGTAGTAGTAATGTAGCAGAGGGACATTTTTCAACTATTGTACTTATTTAAAACAAATTGACATGCTCAAGCATCTGTCTCAGAAAAGCCGGTGACATTTTATAATACATTCCAAGTCAGATTTGGCCTAAGCACTTAATACCTCCCTGAACAGCCATGCAACCGAACATCCTCCAGAGATGTTGAGAATTGCTTGATTTTAATGAGAGTGACCAGAAAAGTCGTGGGAACTCATTGAATTTTCATTTGTGAAACCATCAGGCCGTTTTAGTAACTGCCCCTTGTCTTATTCTCTCTAAATCTTGACTTTCAGACACATGCTTCTATCCTCCTCTTCATACTATGGTTTACTAATAACAACCCCTCACATTATGGAGCGATTGCCCTGTGCCAGGAAGTCTACTATGCATTTCATATACATTTCTCATTTCATCTTCATACAACTCTGTAGCATTATCGCCCTCATTGTGCAGATGAGGAAACTGAAGCTTACCTACAGCTGCACAATTAATAAGTAGAGAATCTGAGAATTCACCCATGGAGCCTGGCTCGAGTCTATCATCTTTTCCCAAAAGAATGAGTGACGTGGAATTTCTTAGTTCAAAAGATAAAAATATCAGGCTTGCTTTCTTTAATAAAATGTATGTGGCCCTCCCCCATTGCATGGAAAAATAAAGGAAACATTCCATTAAAGGGGAAGTAGTAAGAAAGTAAATATGGCTGCTTTTTTGTAATCTTATAATCTGCTGACATACACTTATTCTGAACTCCTGGATGATATCACTATGTCAACAACCACAAAGCTTCCTCAATCCAGACATAAAATAACAATAATTACAAAGACAATTTCTAAAATGTGAAATGTTGAACCTTTAAAAACTGCATTTTCATATTATAATCTAATTTTATTTGTACAATAATACTCTAAGTGGGTAACATTAATGCTATGTTTCTGATGAGGAAACTAAGATGAAAAGATTTCAAAAATTGTGATTTATTTAACATCAAAAAACTAATAGACGGCAGAGCCAGGAATAAAGGGGGCATATGTCAAAGGGAAGTGGAATCAGCAACCCATTTTTGTACCAGTTTCTAAACCCATCTTTACCATTCTTGATCCTTATGCTTTGCATTTCTCAATATTCAATATGCCTATTACATCGAATCCCTCACTTTTTTCTGTTGAGATAATTCACAGCAAGTAATAATGCACATGGTTTTCAGATGTACAAACAGAGGCTTCAAGAGGCAAACAAGGGCTCAGTGGGTTAAGCGCTCACTTTGCAGCGCCGGGGACCGGGGGTCGAATCCCGGCCCTGGCCCGTGTGGAACCATATGCTGAACTGGGATCTCCCCCAGTTCAGTTCTCTCTCTGTCTCTGTATCTCTCTCTCTCCCTGTCAAAAATAAAATAAATAAATAAATATTAAAAAAAAAAGAGGCAAACAAGTTGTCCAAGTCGATGGAATGCAAGAATCTTATAGAATTTTACAAATCTGAGTTGAATCCATGTCCTAATATTGAAAGATATTTCTCACGAGAGAATATTCTAGAATTTCAAAACCATGCCAACACATTTCACAGTAAATGAATCCTCCTGGTCTCTCTTCTCTGAGAAAGCAAAGGTTCATGCAAGCAATTAGTCCTGCTAATTAAACTCCAGGCTTCTTCTTTCATTTTTTGAATTCCAAAAGTTAAAACATTTTTTTCTATCTATTCTTCATTTCCTCATGCAGGGGTCTCCAAACTATGGCCCATGGGCCGGATGTGGCCCGCGAGGCCCTCTCATCCGGCCCATGGAGACCTTTTTATCTACGGAAAAAATTACAGAAATTTACGTGTATCCTGCCGAGATCAGCCGCTTACTTTTTCTACTTCTGTTCACAGTCAATGAGATGATATAACTGCTGTTTGATAGTTAATGCGGCCCTCGGGCTGAAAAGTTTGGAGACCCCTGTGACATAAGGGATGACTCATAAATGTCTCCACTCTCCAATCACCATATTTTTTGTACTCTCTGTGGCCACAGCTGCTAACCATTCACTAGCACAGTGGTTCTCAGATTTTAGTGTTCCTCAGAATCATCTGGAAGTTAGATGAGAATGCAGATTGCTGGGCACCTCCCCCAGAGTTTCTGATTCAGTCAGTATGGAGTATGGATGGATAGTTGGCATTTCTAACAAATTCCCAGGTGATTCTGACACTGCTGGACTGGGCACCACACTGTGGGCACCACAGGACTAGTACTTCTCCTACATGTTCCCTTAAAGGGTCCCCACAGAAAAGCATTCAGCTGCTAAGATTCATGAGTTGCACAGAGTATTCAGTGCCTTGGCCTCACAGTGAAAGCTTCTATCTGGAGGGGAAAAAAGGGTTGACATGACTCACTGTCTTTTCAAGCTTTGCCAGCCACAAAATTAAAACCAGAAAGGGGCTAAACTGCAAGCACAATGAAAACAGCTAAAGAAAATCTGTCTAAATTTTTGAGACTTATGGCATGATTTCTGGAGTTAGGACAGAAGATATAACAACGATTCAGGTACACGCTAGGCTGAGCCCACCAAGACTTCCAGACAATCCTATAGCCTCTGTCTTAACCCCAGGAGCCCATCAGACACTTGGCTCCCAGTTTTCTTTGACCATCAACAATAAGTTCTTCCAAAGACCTTACCGAACACATTATCGACTTATAACTCTTTGAATTAACTAATGTCATCTACAGCCTCTCTATTTTTTAACACAGAAAAAATATCAATCAACAATAAACAAAGTTGGAACACTGAGCAGGCAGACTGGAAATCTGAAGACAGAAGCTAACAGAGAAATTTCCCTCAGTTTCTTTATTTTTGTAATTACCATTGCTAAGCAATTCTCAGTGGAGATTTTAATTCCATTTTTCGTCTTTGAAAAAAAAAACAAAACATTTTATGTTATAGTATAAAATACTTCAGTGGAATTGATGTGGAATTTCTTAGTTCAAAAGATAAAAATATCAGGCTTGCTTTCTTTAGTTTATTTATCAAAAGTGTAACTAGTATTTTAAACAACAAAATATATGTGACAAGAAATATTATTATTAGAAGATAAAACTTTCCTGCTTAGAAAATAACCTGTTATTTCTACATTTAATTTAGCAATATTTTGCAGAAACTACTGACCTTTTACTCTGGTCACCACGAATTCATTACACTTCAAAACATGGGCCAGCCAGTGAATAATATGCTCCTAAGGAATGAACCTACGCCAATCCAATGTAGTTTTTCTGTCCTAGTCCAAAGAAAAAGAAAACAGAAGCATAATGATAAGGTGACTGAATACACTGATTTTGAAAGAAGTCGTTCTGTATAAACATGAGTCACCAAAACTACTTCCTTAGTGATAAAAGTTGCCTAAGTAACCCAGATGCCTCACTATGCTAAGAAGGACATGGGCAATGTGCTGGGTTTCAAACCCACTAGTCATTTCCGTTACTTAATTGCTAACTGCTCTTCCCGACTGCAGTTTGGGGCCAGTGTTTTATGTAGTAACCCAGCAACTAGTTATTATGCTATATTTTATCAAGGACAACAAAACAGTAAGCTGTACAGTTCCCTGGATTTCAGAGTAAAAGTTGATGTTATTTCATTCTGATTTAAGGGGGCATTGTGTTCAACTAGGGCTCCATGTGGCAGCATGATTATGCAAGATGTAGCAACAAAATCATTTAACAGAGAACAGAGAAGTAGACCAGGTGCTCTCTGAGCACAAGGAAGGTGCTAGATTCACTCTGGCTCCTCAGTCCCCAGCAGGGAGCCTGGCACACAGTAGGGCTCAAAATACGTTGACTGAAGGAGTTGATGGCTCTCTTGCAAATAATCCAATCTATTAAGCAACTGTGCCGCTGTCAAATTGAGATTTTTATCAGACTGTTGAACACTCTCATGCGTTCTTTTCCCCTTACATCTACAACAGGACTGTGATATTGTTCGCTCTTACCCTTGTCCATAAGTAAAGTGCTTTAAAGATGCTCTATTTCAAAGCACAGCTGGTGTTGATGAGCATGACTTGGAAAAGTCTTATCTGCAATGACAATGAGATTAGTATTATGCAAGAAATTTTCAAAGCTGGGTAGTAAGTTCATGGGTGTTATCAGTAACATTGCATTAGTTTGGCCTTGAGACTACTGAGTGTCCTATAATTCACTGAATCTCTCACTTCACACAACTCTCTCATGATTCTTGGATCGTACAATATTAGTACCCCAAACATTAATAAATCTCCCTAAAATTCAAACTAATAGAGAGTAAGTATGGGGAGAAGTTGTTCTTACTTAGAGAGGTAATGTGTTCCAGAAATGTGGTCAGTGTATTTCTTTTCCACTAGCAAATGTGGCTAAGGATTTTTATTCACTTAATAGTGTGCAGGAGTCATATGCCATAGCTATCAAATCATTCTGGTGGGTTGAGTCAGAATTAAGAAATGAGATCTCCACAGAAAACCCCTAAAATTGTCCCTAAATGTCTTGATGATTCATTAAGGGCATCATACTCTCTGAATCAAAAGGGGTCCAATTGCTTCACCAGAAAAGGGGAGGAAAGTCCAAAGAGATAGGCAGACACCACAATAAGAACACCAAAAAGACTTGGCTATGTCACCAACAGTAGTACAAAAATACTATGGCACGTGAGGTACCATAGTACAGTGAAGTTTAGAGTGTGGGGCTTAGAACCAGAAGTCCTAGGTTCAAATCCCAGGTTTGCTACTTTCTGGCTGTGTGAGCTTAAGTTACTTAACTCTTCTGTGCCTCAGGTTCTTCATATGTTTAATAGGGCTGTGTGAGGATTAAATAAGTTAACACATGGCAAATAACTGAACACTTGGCACTTAGGAGTCATTCAGTATATGAAAATTATCATTATGATTACCATTAGCTTTCCTATCTGGGCCAGACTCCAATTATAGATGGTATCACATTATGCCTGGTTATCATTATCATTGTTTAGAGTTCACTAACCAAGTGCTATGAAAACCAACCCAGAGTTAGTGATAGAAAAACCTTGACCTCGACATGCAAATACCTCTGCATCATTTTCTGTCCACACATGTCTAACTTCCTAAAGTTCTAGAAATAACAGAATAAATTACAATATTATATCAGAACATGTTGCATAATTTATGCCACAAAGAAAATATTAAATCTATATTAAGCCCGAGTTCCATAATGCTTTTGTTGCATTTATTCCACATATCCATATGAGTCACATTACATTAGAGGGCATATTTCTAGTACTTGGTTAATTAGAAATATAAAAGTCCACTCATTAGTTTAGAACCACTGCAGCAGAATTATAGAGAGTTGTCAATCCCTTGATTCTGCTACAGTTAAGTCAGAATGGTCTTTCTTTACTTATTTCTTGTAACTTTAATAAAATTAATGATCTTTTGCCTTGCATAGTTTTATCATTATGCCATCTAATATTTCCTTCCACTTGTCACAGGACATCATGGAGTGTCACTCTGATTATGTATTTATGGCTTCTTTAATACTCAATCTTCTGATTTTCACTTCTAATTTCTACAAATATTTTAAAAATATTTATTTAATTGTTTGACACACACACACAGAGACAGACAGAGTCAGAGACAATGGGGAGGGCCCAGAGCAGTCCCCATAGTTGTACATCATCAGTTTTCGACATGGTTTCAGTCTACACAGGTGGGCAGGGACCTCGCAGGGCAGGAACTGGGCTGGGGGCCTCCCACAAGGGAGGCACACCCCCTGAAGCCAGGGTCTGATCCGGGGGCCAAGGACCAAATTGGGGGCCTCCCGCATGGGAAGCACACCCCAGTTCAGCATATGGGTCCACACAGGCCAGGCCAGAACTAGATCCTCTGACCCCATCACTGCAAGGCAAGCGCTCAACTGGCTGAACCATCCCAGCTTTCCCAAACTCCTATAAATCTTAATGATCTTTGTCAGCATCCATAGCGACCAAAGTTTGATGGGATATAAAGGTGTCCCAAAATTCATGCAAGAAGTAAGTTTGATAGGGAACACAGGTTTATAATTAAAAATTGTAAATTTTCATTGCTCAACAATGAAAACACATTGTTCTTTCATGTAGCACTCCATTTTTAATAACCCTGAACTGTCAGCTGTCAAGCTGTCTTTTTTTTCTGTTGGCAATACTTTACCGCACAAATGATGCAAAATTCAAATCTTGTGTGAATTTTGGGACACCCTTTATTTTAAACTCTGAGTTAATCAAACATATTCAAGTCATTTGAATAATCAGGACTCCGAAGAAAATTATCACTGGCTAAATAAACATGATATGCCAGAGCTAAAGCAGCCCAAAAGTTTTGGAAAGATTGGCCAATTCATCAACCACCTTTGAGATAAGTGGGACAAACTCCCTCTTTCCCCCAAAAAATACAAGAAAGAGACTTTGGCTACATAGATAATGATTTCCTTTCTAACTTCACAGTTACCATGAAGACAAATCTGAAATTAATTTTTAAAATATGTTCAGTTTTTTAAAAGAAAACTGTGCTATCAAACAGTTATCATCATTAGGCAGGTCCATTACCTAAATATCTCTTCAAAAAAACATCTACCATTAGATGACTGACCTCCTCAAAACAGGCAAATTAAAGGTCTAGGATGCCACAGCACTCGGAAAATTTTCTAGCGGCAACAATGACCTTCTTTACCCTGAAAAATGGTATAAACAACATTATAAGCCAGGGGTAGGATGCTTGCATGTTTTTCTGTGGTGTTCTTAAAAAACTGTAGAAATATCATTTAGGTCTCTTTCAAAGAAGATCTGATTTTTGTAATTGGGCTGGTTTTGTTTTGTTTTCTGGATCAAGTGAACCAAACCTAGCGGCCTGTCTTTGTCTAACGTTGACTAGATTTTTTTTTTTTTTCTAACACTAGGTTTTCCCTCTATATGTTATTGAACGTCTTCTACATACTTACCACCCTCTCTTTCCTTAGTCATGGACTGGACATGAGACTTTGATGAAATTATAAATTACACATAGTTCTATGGAAACTACAAACTGCTTTTAGAGATTTTAGGCGTTTGTCTTTAAACTTCTTTATGTCTGAATTAAAAAAACTAAAATTAAAAAAAAACCCCAAAAAACAGTTTCAGAGGAAACTGAAGAAGTCCCTGATTTTCCATCAATTATGGAGACCAGACCAACATACTCACATCAGATAAGAAACAATACAAAGCAATCAATATTAAATTCCATAAACAGACTAGAAGTGCAGTAAAGGGTAAAATTGCATCTTGCAGCTTATACTCCACCTTCCCCATGAGGATTTACTTTATACAGACTACAGAAGGGAAGATATTTCCAGGTAAGAGGATCTCAATGAATTACCTTTCACCTCAAATTAGTTTTTCACCTACATACATTTGTTTCTGTGTCTAATGCATTCATTCTCGCAGTTTCTCTGTCTGGCAAGCTCAGGGCCTCTGGTGCGCATATCCTTTCTAACTGCACAGCCTCTAACAATCACCCTGCTTCATCATCTCTGTAGCCCCTATGGTCAGGGTCCTCTCACCATTCATCTGATTTACCACAATCAGCCCTCAAATCAGTCTGCCCAGTTCATCCTCCACAACATGCCAGAACAATCCTCCTAAAACACAGCTACAAGCGTGTTTTACAAATGCAGTGAATTCTTCTGCCCACCACATTAATTAAAAACTCCTCTCTCTGGCATTTTGTCCTCCAACATGTGGCCCCATAGTAGCTCGCGGTGCCCTTTCTCCCCTCCAACTCCTCCATCATCCAACCACCCTGGGATTCTTGCTAGTCCCTAGATGTCCCCAGACATACAGTCGTTGCCTGTAGTACCTCACTAGTTTTGAACAGCCTTTCTTTGCCATGAGAAGCTGTATGAGTTTGAAAAATACCCATGCCTCAAACCGCTTTCTGTAAATACATTTTCTGACCTTCACCCAAAGGATTTGATTGTTTGTTCATGGAAACCCCTCAGTATCTCATTCATGTCTCCGTCAGATCACTCACTCACCCCATTCTGCTGAGTTTTTATAGCTCTTTAGTGGTTCCTCATCCTTCCACAGGCAAGCAGCTCCCTAGAGGCATGAAAAGTTCTTACTTGCCTGAATATAGTAAAGAAGCATTGCAGGCAGTGCAGATAATGCGTAACACCTAACTATCGAATGGAATATGAGGAAAGACCTGAATGTGGAGAAAATGATGTGTATTCACAGGATATAGAGAAGCTTAGAGCCCCACTACAATTTCCATCTGGTTGGGAACAGTGGAAATAAGGCTGGATGTACATATTTTGCATGGCTTTCAAAGGCCACAGTTGAGCTCTGCACTGTAACATCCTCTACAGCAAAATGCCTGGTTCCTTCATCATTTTTGTTACAAATAGTAATTACTTTGTTGGTTCTTGAGTACTGTCTCTCTGTATCACACATATGCACATGTGGACTCAACACTGCATTCCAAGAACGCAAGCATCAAACCTGCCTTGTTGACTTCCCCAGTGTCTAGTAGAGTAGTTGTCACATGGTAAATATTCAATAAACATGTTTTGAGTAAGTGAATGAAATGTGTGGATCATAATAGCCTGCAAAAATTAAATGCAGTCACATGTAAAGTGACTAGCACAATGCATGAGCACAATAGGCACTAGCAAATATTTCCTTCCTCTTCTCTATGAATGGCTCATGCATTAATTCATACATTGAACAAATGTGCCAGGCTTCTCATCAGGCACTGGAGATAGGATAGTGAACAAATGAGAATAAGAAAACAATCCTCAGCTCATGGAGCTTACATTCTAATGAGGTAATGACTTGGTTTGTTTTGGAATTTGGGGGGGAGTCTTACGAATGCAGTTATTAATGGAAAGAGGTTGTGTCTTAAAGACCAACACACAGATGGGGTAAGGCGAGCGTGGAGGAAGGGAAGCCAATTACAGTCTCGCAGGAGTTAAGCGTAACATGGCTTGGATAAGTGACAGCACCACCACAGAGTGGGTACAGAAAGTAATATGACAGAACACACTCACTGGATTTGTGCGATCCAAGAGTGAGGAATGTGCGATAATGATGCAAGTGTCCACTCTGATTAGTTTGCTGGGCTGCCCTGAGTAGACAGGGAAGTTAGGAAGGGAAGTGGCTGCGGTTGGTGGGTTGTAGGGTGTGGGATAAGCTGTGTCCAATTTTGGATATGATGCCTTTGAAGAGGGAAGGAAATCTAGGTGAAAATGCTTAACAGTCAAAGTAAGGATTTATAGTGCAGATGAAAGCCAACCCCCCTTTTCATCTATTATGCATCAGTTATGTCATGGGAATAACATAAAACATAATATTCTACATGTCTGCCAAACTCCTCTAGGAATCTGCTACTTCACAACATAATCTGATCATTACCCCCGTCTTTTCAGTCCCTGGAACCCAGCAGGGTCCTAAACACCATTTGTGAATGGAATTGGTTGTTGGTAAGCAAAATCATCCAAGCAAAGAGAAAAGAAAAATGCATTTGGAGTCAGGAAAATTTTAATTCAAATTCTTGCTCCCTTCCTCCCTCCCCCACTAGTTAGAAGACCATGAGCAAATTCTTAGCCAGCACCTTAGGCTCCTCATTTGTAAAATAGATGATCAAAATCTATCCCGTGGGATGCTGTGCAAGTAGTACACCAAATTGAATGCATGTAAAGTTCCTGCCATCCACTGAACACAGAAAATAAAGCATTTATCACAGTATTGATGATTATCTTTATTACCACGCCTTTTAGGTTTTGTTATGCTTTTCACCATCTCCCTTACTCAACCTTCTCATGTCTAACATTCCACCCAGGCCGTCCCGCTAGGAGCTGTCCTCTTGACGTGGCCTCCTGCCCACCAGTTCTCCCCAGACGTCCACAGGCCACTAAGCTCCTCTCCGCATGGCTGGCTGGTCTGTCAGTTCAAATCGCCCAGATCAATGGATACCACCACAGCTTGCAGATTCCAAAATCACTGTCAGTACTTTAGACTTGGTCATGTGTATGCCTGGCCTCACACACCGTACCACTGTGTCCTTTATACGTACCTTGCATCATGCAGTGTTTGAAGCAACTTCACAGTCTGGCATTTAAAGATACTCTGAGATAGGTTTTCATAGCAATCAAAAAGTAAATGTGAAAACTGAGGAAGCTTTGTTTAAAGCCACTTTATTTCCAAAAGGTAAGTAAGAGCATAGGGTACATACGGTACGTAGCAGGATTACGCAATCATATTCAAGGATGTCAGTTCAGGCATATGGGTTTCCCTTAGTAATGACTATCACCCATTGGTTGAGGCATTGTGTTAGATAAACATTGAGTAATTTACTTCAGAACACATTAAATTTGGGGTGTGGGGGGGTCAAATACAGGGTGATGGAAGGAGAACAGGTTCTGGATGGTGAGCACACAATGCAACACATAGATGATATAGAATTGTACACTTGAAACCTAGACAATTTTAATAACCAATGCCACCCCCAATAAATTTAATTGAAAAAGAATGCACTTACTTCTTTCCAAAGTCTCATGCATTCTATATGGATGAGTAAAAGTGGTTTTATAACTTTGACTTTTAGGCACTCTACCATCCACACCAAACTACGGCAATTTCTAATAAGATGCACACACCAGATACTGTGTGTGTGTGTGTGTATACACACACATGCACAGTCGCTGTACAGCCAGTGCAATGGACTGTGTCCCACCCCCAAATTCCTGTTAGAGCCCTGGTCTCCAATGTGATGGTATTTGGAGGTGAGGACTTTGCCAGGTCATGAGGTTTGCCTGAGGTGTTGAGGGTTGAGCCCCATGGATTCGTGCCCTTGTAAGAATAAAGGGAGTGAGCAGCGTGTGCTCTCTCCCCACCATGTGAAGACACTGTAAGAAGGCAGCTGTCTGCAAACCAGGAAGCAGGTCCTCATCAGACACCAAGTCTGCCGACACGTTGATCTTGAACTTCCAGCCTCCAGAACTGCGAGAAATACATGTCTGTTGTGTAAGCTGTCCAGTGGGTGGTATTTTGTTATAGCAGTCTGAGTTACGACTGCAAGTGCACACAGCATCGTCCTGAGAATACAGCCTGGGGACAGGGTAGAAAGGCAAAGGGGTGCCCCTGCGATGATGAGGAAGTCACCACAGCCCTGAGGAATGTGCTGTGGTCCCCGCCAGGGCACACGGCCAGCCTGCACCAGAGCCCTGCCTGCATTTTTCACAGTGAGTCAGCAAGCGGCCTCTCCCAGCACCACAGCACGGCCCTGGGATCAGCACAAGTGGGCGTCGGGTTCACCCTTCTCTCCCCATATTGAGACGGCTTTTTCTCATCCCCAGGGTTCCAGGCTAGCTCACAATGGTGACATTTGCTGAGCAGTGGCTTGAATAAAGGGCTCTCAGAGAGCGAGATGGTAACGTGGAGCATAAGTTCGTTGGTCAGGGCACGCAGCCCCAGGAATGCTCCCTGGGAGGGGCGCACAGCCTCCCCAGGGATGGAGAGAATAAAGGAAACCCACAGTGGGGAGCTGTGAGGCAAAGGGTCCCACAGTTCCACCCTGGCAGCGCCATCACACAGAATTAAGTGAAATGAGTAAGCCAAGTATTGCCTGAAAGAGGCTTGTACAAGGAGCTAAAATAAACCCTGCATTTGGTTCTAAACATTAGGTGACCTCCAGTACCCCTTTCCAGAAAAAAAAAAAAGGAATCAGAGGGACGGATTCCACCCCCCCCCCCCCCGCCTTATCTATTTACTATAGCATCAAGATGCTTCTGTTTTTACAGAGGTTTTAGAGTTAATCTGTTTAGTACTCCCCAAGACTTCTAAATACTTTTTTTTTTTAATTAACAAGCAAACCCCACAAAACCCTGTGATTTTTGAATTGCTACTTAAATTACAAGAAGACTGGCTTGCCTTCCCTCTCTTTATCTGCCTTTAGGGATAACCGTTCTCTTCTGCGTGTTACTAATATTGCAACAATAGCCCTGGAGTGATTTACCTCGAAAGGTTGGGGCCCTGGAACGTGGAACACTCCCTTGGCGCCTTGGGCCACAACTTTTTGTTCTGCAGACACAAATTCTTCTGGAAATGAGGCCAAGAGAACCTGTGACATTTTCCAGACAAGTCACCAGGATCCTGTGGTGTGTGCTGCTTAACTAAAATGAACACACAAATCTATTTCCCCCAAACATTATGACATTTGAGTTATATAACTGCTTTTCACTAATCAAACTGGAGTTTTAAAGCAACACCTAATTAATTCCATAATTGGCGCAGATTATACCTTTAATGACTTCCACTCTGCGCAAAATCCAGCGATCACTGAATGTGATTTTGAAACTACGGAGGCTGAGTTTCCTCTTTTACCCAGAACTTTCAGATCGTGTTCAAAGTCGGGTGTGGTCTGGGGGGGCGGGGGGGGGGGGAGAGGAGAACCGAGGGAAGGGTGGGAGGGGCCCTGGCAAAAAAAACTCCGCGTTGGGCGACTATCCAGGGTCTGCAGAAGTTTATTACTAAGGAATGTGCACATTGGAGCAAAATCAGGCTTTGGCGAGCTCTTAACTTCGGGGCATTCTAGTCTCCCCAACAGGCGAACACACACAAGAAAGCGGTGGCCCACTTCGAAGTTGGGTAAAACTTGGGAAAAACAGTACGCGCGGGGCCTGGGGAGATGAGTCAGTCCCGTCTAACGGTTCCCGTGAAGCCGTCAATCAACCTCAGGGAGCAGAGGGCGCGGTGACTCACAGCTTCGGACTCAGTGACCCCACCCCACTCCCTCAGGCCCCGGCCCAAGCCCCTTAGATCCCTGGACAGGAAGCCGAAGAAGAGAGGGTGAAAAGAGATGCGGGCCCCGGCGGGCCCCTTTCCGAAGCGTGGTGCTCAAGGCTGCGCGGGGCCCCACCCCTGCGTCCCGGGCTGTGCGCCCCCGACCTCGCGCTCCAATCTCAGGCGCTCTTTGTTTCTTTTCTCCGCGCCTTCCAATCTGCCGGGTCCTGTACTCCCCCTCTCTTCCTGCTCCTTCGCCTGTGGGTCTCCCCACCCACTCGCTCACAGCCCACCGCAATCCAGTCGCTGCGCACCCCTCCCACCCGCGCGCCGCCTCCCACACCTCTTTGGCGCGGTGCCAGGGACGCCTTTGATCCTGGGCGCGTTCCCCCACCACCGCGCGACCCCCGCCTTTATCCAGCACCCTGGGGTGAGCAGAGCTCAGGCCATCGTCAGGAAAGCCCCGAAAGTCCCAGCCCAGCCGAGGGGTAATGGGACCGAGCCCAGTTCCGTAGAGCCGAGGAGAGGGGGAGGAGGAATGCTCCAGGGTGCCCCGGCCCACCCCTCCAGCTATCGCAGGGTCCCCATTGGCTGGTGCATTCGGCGGCTGGGATGGCAGTGGGAGGAGACCCTCGTGTCTAAAGTTATAAAGACTGCGCCCTGGGCGGGGTCCCGTCCTCTGCCGCTCTCGCTTCAGGGTCTCCGCACCAGAGACTGCAGCAGCGCTCCCACCGCCCACACCCACCGCGCCCGAGCTCGCCTGTCTGCCGGGAGCCACAGCTGCCCACCCCACCACCACCCTCCGCAGCCATGTCCAGCAGGTCCATGACCTCGTCCTCCTACCGCAGGATGTTCGGCGGCCCCGGCACCACCACCCGGCCGAGTTCCAGCCGGAGCTATGTGACCACGTCCACCCGCTCCTACAGCCTGGGCAGCGCGCTGCGCCCCAGCACCAGCCGCAGCCTCTACGCCTCGTCCCCCGGCGGCGTGTACGCCACGCGCTCCTCCGCGGTCCGCCTGCGGAGCAGTGTCCCCGGCGTGCGGCTGCTGCAGGACTCGGTGGACTTCTCGCTGGCCGACGCCATCAACACCGAGTTCAAGAACACCCGCACCAACGAGAAGGTGGAGCTGCAGGAGCTGAACGACCGCTTCGCCAACTACATCGACAAGGTGCGCTTCCTGGAGCAGCAGAACAAGATCCTGCTGGCTGAGCTGGAGCAGCTCAAGGGCCAGGGCAAGTCGCGCCTGGGGGACCTCTACGAGGAGGAGATGCGGGAGCTGCGCCGGCAGGTGGACCAGCTCACCAACGACAAGGCCCGCGTCGAGGTGGAGCGCGACAACCTGGCGGAGGACATCATGCGGCTTCGGGAGAAGTAAGACGGCGATACCCGCGCGGGGCCGGAGAAGGGAAGGAGAAGGGGTCCGGGCCCCATCGAGGAGCTGCCACGCCCTTGGGGATGTGGCCGGCGGCGGTGGCAGGGGGTGGGGGTGGGGAGACCTCAGGGGAACAAGGGATGTGGCTGCGATGGTGCAGCCCCGCCCGGGACCCAGACTTCGCAGTTAGCATTTCCCCTCTACACCCACTCATAGCCTAAGGACGCCCATTTCAAGTTACAGATTTCTTGAAAGGGTCACTTTGTAGTCAAAGACCCTTGCAAACGGATGATGAGCGCAGTTTCTCCAAACTTTTAGAAAGTTTCCTGGCCTCCTCTGGCCGACTGCCAGCTCTAGGGCGGAGGCAGGAGGAAAGGATGGCTGTGCTGGGAGTTAGACAAAGGGGTTTCCGAGGCTTCTTGACGGCGGGCGGGGTGACGGCGTTCGCCTTGCAGGTCCGTGGGGGCGACTGATTGCTTTTGCACGCTGCCGCCCCAGTCCTACTAAAACTCGCTGTGGATGGCTGTTCTGCAAGCCGCAGTCGCTGGGTGCCCGCGGAGGTTGGCGCAGCAACTATTGTCTCTCGGGGCGAGGCGACGTGGTGGTTGGGTGTGGCTGCCCCGCCCCTGGCGGTTTCTCTGTTCCCTTTTGGTTATTGTGCAACTGTTTCAGGTTGCAGGAGGAGATGCTTCAGAGAGAGGAAGCCGAGAGCACCCTGCAGTCCTTCAGACAGGTTTGTAGAGCCTCTTCTCATTTACAGGCACCAGACCACCCCCCCCTCCCCCCCAACCAACATACGGCTATGGGAGATTCTAAAAGTTACTTACCTCCAAGTCTGAGTGTAAAACTTCCCGTCAATGCGCAAAGCCCCCTAGTGGCAGAAACACCCCAGTTTGGAGCTTCTCTGGATAAAAATCCTTATATGATTTTTCCTTAGGACACAGTCTTTAACTTTTAGCTTAGTTTCTAGGTTTTTTCCAAATAATTTTTTCTTTTTTGCAACACATTGATAATCTGATTTCCAACAATTACAGTTTGAGTTAGAATGTGGTTTGCTAAGTCAAGTCAGCTAAGTTTTTTACAAGCCCACAAAAAGCGCAACTCTGCCCTGTAGTTAAAAACGTAAAACGGATAAGAAAGTTAGCTTAACCGGAATTAAGCCAGCAAGTTTTTTTTTCTTCTCTGCAAATTCTGTTGTGGCACAAAAGTTAGATGGAAGTATCGCTACGTGCAACTACTTTGTGATCTAATAGGGGTAGAAAGGAGCCATCTGTCCCCTGGCTGAAAGGTATTAATGGTTTCTCTGGGCTTCACTATGGAATGTAGATACAGACATTCTGGCTAGTGTGATGGCTCTGGATGGAAATAATAGGAGTCTTTGTGTTCCCAGAGAAACTTTGCAACAGGCTACATTTTTATTGAATATGTAATGATGTAAGCACAGTTCTAATTGGACACAAGTATTTACTAACATCCATTATCAAATAACTGGCCCAGACTTGTGAAGTATGTGGTGTGAAAAGTTCTCAAAGCTACAGTTATGCCTCACATTTAAAGGCCTTCCTTTAGCATTCTGTCCATCAATAAAGAATAACCTCAAGACTGAAGAATGGAATTTTAATTAAAGTGGTTTTTTTTGCTCCAAAGTCAGATAGACTTAAAAGATTTTTTTCTTACTTTAAGTTGGACTACAAAAGCAGAAAGAGTTCCCAACATAAATTTCTTCTGAACAAGTACTGGGATTGGCTATAAAAGCACTCAAAGATGTATGGTCTAGAATAACATTTTGAAGTAGAAATACATTTGCCAAATTAATTTAAGCACAGCAATCTGTGGTTCATTTTAGTTATTGTGGATTTATGATGATATTTGTAATGCCTTTTGCAGAGTAGTGAGTTAATACATAAAACAATATTAGTATAAAAGACATAGTTAGGGATTAAGTAACATCCCTCAAAGATTGTTTTTGATGAAGTAGAATATCATATTGCACTTTTAAAGAAGCCAGTAAGTTATTACGTACCAGTATGTCTTTTTATAGGCCTTAATAATAACAAGCAGAATTGAATTTTTCCCAAGCCTGATTTTATTTTTAATCATCACCCATTCCTCAGTCACTTTTCCCACAAAGGTGATAGAAGTATCTCAACATTTTAAGATAATGAGGCTATAAAACTGTACTCCAAATATAGGTAATTGCTTACAAGATCAGAGGTATAAAATTTCTCATGTTACTCCCTGGAGGGGAAGTAAAATCTTGAGTTGCAAATCTACACATTTAGATTTGGAATGTAGCAGTTTGTAAGTGGTGGAACCTCAGAAGGAGATTTGGAGTAGCAAGAATTCTGCATATACAGTAATTTCATAATATGCAAGTGTTTGGGCTAGTCATTTTGAAACAAACTTAAGTAACTGAATTTACATAGTGCTAAGTGAAAAGGATGGACACACCCTATAGGATGAGACAGGGGAGCTTCAGGAAAAAGAAAATTTTTTAAATCCCCCCCCCAAAAATGAAGAAAATATAATTCAGAGTTACATTTCTTTTCCCGATCTGTCTGACCTGCATCTTTCCCAGGGTCCATCCTGAATTGGAGTGCAAATCTAGCCTTGTAACTTGAATACCAGATGACTCCATATTTGCTTTGGATCATAAGGATGTGTTTCAGAAGGTTTGAGTAGAGAGCAAAAAAAGAGCTTTAGTATACATTGAAACTTTTGAAGCACAAGTTTCTGTTTTACATGTACTTGTGTATTTATGAAGTTGTGACATCTAGTCAACTATCATTACATAATTCCATGAAGTTACAAAAAAAAAAAGGTGCTTTAAAATACTATGGCATTGATTTTCCTAGATTAAAAAAAACTTTTCTGGCATAATGTGGATTCATTAATAATTTATTGAATATAGTTTACCACATTGGCATATATTCATATATTTTTAAATTGTTAGCCACTTTGAGTACAACATAATGGGTCACAATCCAAATTTATTAATGAAGAGAAGAAAGCATAGTATATTAAGCACTCAGGGATTTACAAATTCATTCAGAGGTCATAAAATTTGTCGATACCCTTTTTATACTAAATACAATAAACTCATATGGTTACTTTCCAATGAGTGAGATAAGCCATAGATTTTCACATCTTCAGTGTTATGTTTTCTCTTTTCTTTTTCTTTTTTTTTTTTAAAATATATTTTTATTTATTTATTTTGACAGAGGAGAGAGAGAGAGATATAGAGACAGAGAGAGAACTGAACTGGGGGAGCTCCCAGTTCAGCATATGGTTCCGCACGGGCCGGGGCCGGGACTCGATCCTCGGTCCCTGGCGCTGCAAAGTGAGTGCCTAACCCACTGAGCCATCCCGGCTTCTCCTGTTTTCTCTTTTCAAAATAGGATGTTGACAATGCTTCTTTGGCACGTCTTGACCTTGAGCGTAAAGTGGAATCCTTGCAAGAAGAGATTGCCTTTTTGAAGAAACTGCACGAGGAGGTAAGTGGAGTCACTTTTCATAAATGAACATGGGTGAAGTTGCTCCCATACTCGGCATGGCTGACCTTCCGTCTTTCCTTTCTTCAGGAAATCCAGGAGCTACAGGTTCAGATTCAGGAACAGCATGTCCAAATCGATATGGATGTTTCCAAGCCTGACCTCACAGCTGCCCTGCGTGACGTACGTCAGCAATATGAAAGCGTGGCTGCCAAGAACCTTCAGGAGGCTGAGGAATGGTACAAGTCCAAGGTATGAAACAAGTCGGTGTGGCAAGAGCAAAAGAAAAGCATTCTGTTCTGCAAATGCTGCACCTGTCTGATTCCTAAATATACTTGAGCTCCGGTTAGAAAGGCAGCTTAAACTTCAAGTTTTGTTATTTCAATCTCCCCACCATTCATACTCCCCAGCCCCCACAATAGCAGATTCTCTTCCCATCATCCTTCCTTGATTCTACTTCAAAGTATACAACACCACCATGACCTTGACCTCTTTTAAAGAAAGTAACAAATTGAATTTCTACTTGACCATATTGACATCAGCATTCCACTGCTTGTTCTCTGGTTTTTAAAACAGAACTTCAGACATTGTGATTGGAACTTAAAATATAAAATTTGGTTTGCATCATGTCTTATTTGTTTCTCTGCGATTGTTAAGCTTTCTCATTTGTCCAGGTAAGGTAGCATCTCAGAACCAAGTCGCTTGGGTGATCTGCATTTTTGATTTCTTTCTGACAGTTTGCTGACTTGTCCGAGGCTGCTAACCGTAACAATGATGCCCTGCGCCAGGCGAAGCAGGAGTCCAATGAATACCGGAGACAGGTGCAGTCCCTCACCTGCGAAGTGGATGCACTTAAAGGAACTGTGAGTATCACTTCAGTAAAAGAGGGAAAATAACCCACTTGGATCCATTCAGTTGACCAAGCACATGGGACCATCTGAACAAAACTTCCAATAAAGAAAAAATGTGCATTTCCATCAAAACAAAATGACTTGTCAAGACATATTCAAAAAGCACTTGAGATCTGAAAATTTTAGCCTACAGATTATTGCTTCTAATAAGAAAGAACTTGGTACTTGTATTCTCCACCTAAAACTGGAGTGTTCGCCATAAGGGAATTGGTTGTGAATGTTCTGTAAATGGTTCTGGGAACAGCTGGGCTTTTCTGGCAATAACACTGGAAGCCTTGCTCATTCGTCTCTTACAGAACGAGTCTCTGGAACGCCAGATGCGGGAAATGGAAGAGAACTTTGCTCTTGAAGCTGCTAACTACCAAGACACTATTGGCCGCCTGCAGGATGAGATTCAGAACATGAAGGAAGAAATGGCTCGTCACCTTCGTGAATACCAAGACCTGCTGAATGTTAAGATGGCTCTTGACATTGAGATCGCCACCTACAGGAAGCTGCTGGAAGGCGAGGAGAGCAGGTATGGAACAAGGACTTGTGTGCGCGGATTGACAGCTGCCATTTGCTAGGTATTATATCACTTGCTTTACATACATTATATTCATCTTTAGAGCATTTCTTCAAGGCAGCTGCTTACCACGTTTTATAAATAAGGAGCCTTAGGTTCAGAGAGAAGTAACTTGCCTTAGTCAGTTAAGAAGTAGCAGGGCTGGGATTTGAACCTATGATTCTGTGAAAGCCAAAGATTTTCCCTCTCTATGCCCCTGTGGAGAAAATGCTTGGAGCAATATATTTAAGTGTACTAATCATGAGATCACTCAGGAGTAAATCCCCCTGAAGCAAATCCCTCATTTATGAATTACCAGAGTAACTTTTCTTATTTGTTCCTTGTTCGAGTTGTTTTCCAATTTTTTTTTTACTTTTTATTTATCTTTTTTAGGATTTCTCTGCCTCTTCCAAACTTTGCTTCCCTGAACCTGAGAGGTAAGCATTTGATTGCTCTTTCTGAAAAATTTCAGCAGCCTGTAGGCACTGTTTTTAAAACATTAATTTTTCAAATGATACTTGAAAAATGCCATATAAGAGAAGATTCTGTAAAACATCCATAATTTACAAGCCCAGGTACTATCTCACCTTCTATGCAAATGCCATTTTACCTCTTTGATGGAGTACACACTGCAGTAGTACATTTCATCCTGATGCTATGGTGGTCTCAGCCCTGGGGGTTTAAAATAGGCAGCAGTCTTTGGAATTATTTTGGGAATAGCACTTTAAACAGTTGTGATAAAAAATCCTAGTTATTTGGGCAAAAAAGTTATTTGTTCTTTTTAAATTTTCATTTTTATGCATTTGGGGCCTTTGTTTTCTTTATTCAGAAACCAACCTTGATTCACTCCCACTTGTTGACACTCATTCCAAAAGGACACTTCTGATTAAGACGGTTGAAACTAGAGATGGACAGGTTGGTATCTTTAAATCAAACCAGAGTAATCTCAGATAGACATCGGTAGCCTTTTAAATCAGTAAGTCTAGCTCAGATGCTGCCAGCTAATTGGGGAGGTTGTCTCAGTAGTGCTTGCTAGAAAGACAAAAGGCCCCTCTCTTAGCTCCATACACAGCCAACTAAGAATTTGGTTCCTAGATGTGAAAGGAAGAGAGCAGTCTTCCTACTGTGACTTTGCTATGGCCCTTAATTTACAATGGGAGTACAGCTTCCTTAGGTTACTTCCTAGACTTGAGGCACTATTTCATTAGACTGTCTCAACCTCAGGAATGTTTTGATCCAAGACACAATGTCTTTTCTACTGACCATCACCTAGACCAGGGGTGTCCCAACTTTTTGGCTTCCCTGGGCCACCTTGAAAGAAGAATTGCCTTGGACCACTAACACTAATGATAGCTGATGAGCTAAAAAAAAACAACAAACGGAAAAATCCCAAAAATCTCATCATGTTTTAGGAAAGTTTATGAATTTGGGTTGGGCCGCATTCAAAGCTGTCCTGGGCCACATGTGGCCCGCAGGCTGCGGGTTGGACAAGCTTGACTCACTTGTTGGCCTTGTTACACAGTGTAAGGACATGCCATATAATCAAGTGGTTTCTCATTACCTCTCTGAGGTAACAAATAGCCAGAATTTATTGTAATCTTATAATCTTCCCTTGCACACAGACTTAAAATATACTTACTGTACATGTTAACATCTTAATTGCTTTCAATATTTTGCATAGAATTATAGCATCCTTCATAAAAACAATTTAAAAAAATTTTTTATGTCAATATCCCATTGGATACTTACTTTACCTATAGGTGTAGTGCATTTTACATATTATCTCTTCCCCCAGCTATAACCCTTATCAGGCAAAAACCAAAATAATTTTTCAACTCTCCCAATAAATGACATATAATTAAATAGGGTTTTTCTTTAACATGGTTAATGGGGTTATTTCATCTTTAGCATGTAGTATTATATTTAACTTGAATTTTTTTTAACGATTTGAAATTTTTAACAGGTTATCAATGAAAGTTCCCAGCATCATGATGATCTGGAATGAAAATTGCACATAACCCAGTGCAGCAATACATTACCAGCAAGAAAAAAAAAAAAGAAATCCATATCTTAAAGAAACAGCTTTCAAGTGCCTTTCTGCAGTTTTTCAGGAGCGCAAGATAGATTTGGAATTAGGAATAAGCTTAGTTCTTAAGAACCAACATTTATAAAAGATTTAGGAAAAAAGTTTACAAAATAATCTAGTTTACAAAGACGACTTGTGCTACAATACTTTTTAAGAAGTATTTTTTAATATACCATTAAAACTGCTTTTTTCCAACAAGTATTTGACCAATTTGTTTCTGCTTCAATAAATCTTTGGAAAACTCTTTGGGTGTCTACTTATTTGATATCTATGCACTTCTCTAAGTATTACAAGGCTGTACATTTTAGTTAAAATTTTTGTTCTTATTGGTTAATTTGCCACAGAAATCGACTTGGCTAACTGATAAATTAAACTTACTTATGCTTGATATATAGTTCTTAATTTGATTATAGGTAGACCACTTCTTTTCAAGTAAGTTTTTAACTTACAAATAAATGGTACAAAATAACATGCAAAAATGATAGGTCTTTTCATAAAATGAATTCAGCTGGGCCCACATCTATGTGTAATTTCAGTTCTGACAAATGGACTTGCTAACATTAAAAGTTGACTAAAATGAAAATTTTCCATCTGACTTATTTTGCTTAGCATGTGAAATTGCACAGAAATCCAAGAACCACATGATTTCACTTGTGGGATATAAAACTAAGCAACAAATGACAAAAACTCAGAACAGTATGGGTGGTTCCAGAAGGTAAGGGTGGGGGTGTGGGGTTGCGGGTAAAGGGGATCAAATACTAGTATGTGGTGACAAAGACTTGACTGGTGAATGCAATCAATATACAGATGGTGTATGTTGTACACGTGAAACCTATATAATTAAGCAATGTCACCCCAGTAAATTTAAAAATTTTTTTTATATATATGCAACATATGAGTAGCAGACTCCACTGTGAGAAAGGACAATGGCCAGGATATGAATGCTGTATGTAGAGAAAGGAGACACATCAAGTTTGAACATTAAACTAGCCAGTTTTCTTGAATATAGACTATATTTGCTATCTAAATCTATATGTATCTACCTATAGCTATAAGACCTTTGTGTTTGGGGAAGGATGTTAGGCACAAAATGAAGAGCAAGCCTTACCTTTTTATCTGGGAGTCAATGTGGTAAAATGGTACTAATTTAAGTCTAGTAAAGTTTTTACAATCTGGAGCAGCGAGAATGAAGTGTCCTCATGAACAGCTGCCTATAGAACAGACCCTAGACAGCAGTGTAGATAAATTAAGGTGGAGGTTCTTACCTGGAGACCATGAATTTGTGCTGGTCATTGTGTGTTCTGGAGGGAAACTCCTTTGGGTTCATTCCTGGACTTCTCAGGAATGATGTGGTCAGCATTTGTTGTAAGTTTAGGGCTTTGCACTTCCTTCTGTTCAGAGTTGCTGAGGGGAGTAGTGAGAGTTCATGCAAAGCCCACCTAAGTGCCAGGCACAGTGCTAAAGTAACTTCATAATGTTAGCTGTATTTGCATCATTTTTGTTACTAGGGGCCCCGCATGAGTAAGAAAAGGATTGGCTAGGGATGTGGCCCCCCAGCTAGTGTGACAATCCTAGTTTCCTTAGGGTTATGCTTACTTAGTAGGAGTGCCCCCTTTCAGATTTATGCATTCCGGTTTGGACAATAAATTACAACTTGTCCTCCTACCTTTAGAATAATCTTACAGGAAAGGATATTCTTCCCCATATTCCATGAGTGTGACTGCGTCCCCACCCCTGCTACCACCACATCTGAACAAGTGACATGTAAAATGGCATGATCAGCATTACCAGAGCAACACACCCAACCGAACCTTTGGGCCCTTAAGACGCTTATCTCTTTGATTTTTGGTTTTCTTTTCTGTTTAGCTATTTTCACTACATTCCCCTCAGCCTCCTTACCCTCTTTCCCTTACCTTGTCTTCTATTTCTACCTACCTCTGGCTTACTACTAAGATCATCCAGCAAAGACACCAGTCCCATGCTGGTTTTCTCCAAGCATATAATCCATTATTTAAAAAAATCAAAGCTATAGTTCTTATTTTGTTTTGTTTTGTTTTTCAGGGAAAAGAAACTATGATGACAAGTTCTGCCCATATACTTAGAGACTGGTGGTGGTACCTCACCCTTAAAAATCCCTTGTTGGGGAAGCTGGGATGGCTCAGTGAGTTAAGCGCTCACTTTGCAGTGCCGGGGACCAAGGATCGAGTCCCGGCCCTGGCCCGTGCGGATCCATGTGCTGGGCTAGGGGGTTCCCTCGGTTCAGTTCACTCTCTGTCTCTGTATCTCTTCTCTCTCTCTCTCTCTCTCTCTCTCTCTCCCTCTCTGTGTCAAAAACAATAAAATAAATAAATAAATCTTTAAAAAAAAAAAAAAATCCCTTGCTGCTCTTTCCAACCCTACCTCCCTGAAGTGGGGACGATGAGCTGGACTTCCTTATCTGTGACTGTCAGAAGTTAGCCCTTAATGAAAAGCTTCGCAGGGGCCCACCTCCAAGGAATTCACATCTACTTAAGTCTTTTTTATTTTTATCTTTAATTATGCTGTTAGCATTTTTCTTTCTCTTCCATTTTGAAAAAAAACGAATGAAAAGAAACTCTGTCCTCACCACCCATAGTGAAACAAAGATTAATGCCTGGTTCTTTTATGTATCACATTAATTCAAGATTAAAGAAGATTTTAATAAGTAGGGGATGGGGAGAAGGACATGATGATATAAAGTGCAAGTCTGAAAAAAGTTACCAAGGGGACTGTGAAGTCCAAGGGAATCATGTGAAAATGAAGCCCTGCTAAGTTTTCTCACAGTAGTGACAGATGGAAGAGGTGGCTGATGAAGGAGATGAGTGTCTGACTTAGTTATAGCGTGTCTAATATAGGAGTCACCTTCCCATGACCAACCTCTGACAAAGACACTAGGACACTAATTCTCTTTTCTGAGATTGTGAGACTAAGGGAGTAGTGTGTGCTCAGTGATAGGGGTGGGGTGGGGAGCCAAGAGGACCCCAGCTTCCACTCTTGTGTTCCTGACAGCGAGGATAAAGCAGACACTGAGAATGCAAGAAGGCTCTCTCTCTAAACCTGTAAGACCTCAGCTAAATAACGGGTTTACATGAAGCCTCTTGGGCTGTTGTAACCAAACACCACAAACGGGGTGGTGCAAACAACAAAAATTTGTTTTCTCACCTTTCTGGGGGCTAGAAGTCCAAGATCAAAGTGTTGGCAGGGTTGGTTTCTTCTGAGGCCTGTCTCCTTAATTAAACTCTTCTTACAAGGTAACCAGCTGCAGTCACACGGAGCTTAATAATGGGGATTCACTTTGTTCTGAGAAGCATGCTGGTAGGCAATTTAGTCATTGTGCAAACACCATACAGTTGCATGTACAGAAAGATGGTACAGCCTACTACACACCTACAGCCTATTGTTCCGAGACTACAAACCTGCACTGCATGTTACTCTACTCAATACTGCAGACAACTGTAACACAACAGTATTTGTATATCTAAACATAGAAATTGCCCAATAAAAATATGGTACAAAAGATGAACAAGGGTACACCTGCATAGGGCACTTGCCATGCATGGAGCTTGCAGGACTGGAAGTTGCTCGTTGAGTGAGTGAGTGGTGAGTGAATGTGGAGGTCTGGGACATTACTGTGCACCACTACAGACTTTATACACACTATACCACAAGCCCTCCCCCTGCTTTCTTCTGATAGGGTCAGAAATAAAGCATCTGAGGAGAAGCTGGGATGACTCAGTGGGTTCAGTGCTCGCTTTGCAGCCCCGGGGACCGAGGGTTGAATCCCAGCCCCGGCCTGTGTGGACCCTTATGCTGAACTGAGGTGTGCTTCCCATGCGGGAGGCCCCCAGTTTGGTTATTGCCCCTCAGTTGGGCATCTGGGTCTAGGGGGTGTGCCTCCCATGTGGGAGGCCCCCAGCCCAGTTCCAACCCTGCACAGCCCCCACCCACCTATGTGGAACTAAACCATGTTGAAAACTGATGATGTACAACTATGGAGACTGCTCTGGGTCCTCCCCTCTCTCCCTGTCTCTCTCTGCCTCTGTTTCTGTCAAAAATATAAAAATAAATAAATAAATAAATAAATAAATAAAACCTTTAAAAGAAAGAAAGAAAGAAAGAAAGAAAGAAAGAAAGAAAGAAAGAAAGAAAGAAAGAAAGAAAGAAAGCTATGAGCTGTCAGTGGATTGATTGGAAATACTGAGGAGAAACTGGGGTGGGGGTGGGGGGGATGACACATAGATCACCACAATAGGGACTGTCAGGAGGGAGTGAAAGGTGACCTGAGGATCAGTAGGCCTAAGAAAGCAGGATAGAGAGATAAAGGACACTGGCTATTGCATGTGGGAGCAGTGATCGGATTAAGCAACTCTGTGGTATTCATTTAAAAAGAGAGAGAGAATTTAGTATGGATCGGGTGTAGAAATGAGGACTCACTACTTTGACTTTGGAAATTTGTTTTGGGTTCCATGGACCCTATCTGGCACAAAACTCTCTTTCTGACATTGAACTGGTGGAAGACATAAAACTCACCTATACTTTATATCGTTACAACCTGTGAATATTCCCAAAGTACATAGGCAGGCTGGCTCCACACCACCACAGAAAGCTTTTACTGAAGTGGCAGCGACCCTTAATACTTGTCAAGGTAGTCCCTGTGGACCTCTGTACAGGATCTTAGGTCTTCAACAAAGAATTTACAGCAATGCACTCTGAAGACTATCAAGCTAGATGTGGGAAGAATACAGCACCTTCTGAATACATCACGCTGGGAGAACATGCTTTTCGGTGTGAGACAGAACAGTGGCTGCTGGATTGGGATGTACCCTGTGCATTCCAAATTGAGGTGCTGGGAATGAGGAGGAATCTACTGCTAAGCCCCACTGGTACTGCTTCTGTCAGCTGGGGCTGTCAATCAATTATGCTTCTTCAAACACGAATGTAAGTGATGTGTTTTCCTTGCTGCTACACAAATGTAGAATACAGGGTCTAGCAGAAGTTAACACCTCTTTTTTTTTTTTATGAGTTGGTAATCTATACCAAATCTTTTATTACAAAGTCATAAGCATGTATTTCTGCAACATAACAATACCACACTTAAGCACACTATATGGCATTTTAGGTGAAATATTCAAATTACTGTCCATCTTTCATGAGACAAAGCAAACCTTATGATGTTATGGCATTATTTCTTCCTAATCCCGTATATTTCTAAAATATATATGTGTATTATAAACATATAAAAATAATATATGTTGGGTATAGCTCAGGGACATAAGATTATTTTAATATTAAAATTAATTAATATAATTTAACATTTTAACATATTAAAGGAGAAAAACCATATGGTATGCTTAATAGATATAGAAAAAACTTTCCATAAAAGTAGGCTTACTAAATGTACTATAGAAATGGGACAGAAAACAATGATACTGTCACGTTTCAAATTGTCCAAATGGTCAGCCGAGTCTCACTGGGTTAAATTCAAGGTGTCAGTAGGCTGACCGCATGGACCCTTTAAAATGGGACAGTATGTTTTCTGTTCCATTTTAAATGGCCCGTATGATCAGCCTACATAAAAAGCAACATCTTAGAAAAACAGGAATATATATGACCTTTCTTAACTTGATGTGAAGTAGATATAAGAAACCAAGAATAAACATTTTTAAAATGTTGAAATATATAAATATTACTTTTAAGATTAAGAGGAATAAGAATACCTTCTGTTTCCACTTATATCCAATATTACATGATTAAAAAAAATAAAGAATTAAAAGGAACAGTAGGGGATGCCAAATGGCTCAGCAGGTTAAGTGCTCATTTTGCGGCCCCAGGGTACAAGGTTTGAATCCCGGCCCCAGCTTGTGTGGATCTATACGCTGAACTGGGGTGTGGCCTCAGTTTGGTTCTTTTTTAAAGTTTTATTTATTTATTTATTTATTTACTTATTTATTTATTTATTGAGAGAGAGAGAGAGAGAGAGAGAGCGATACAGAGACAGAGACAGAGAGAGCACTGAACTGGGGGAGCTCCCAGTTCAGCATATGGTTCCACACGGGCCAGGGCCGGGATTCGATCCCTGGTCCCCGGCGCTGCAAAGTGAGTGCTTAACCCACTGAGCCATCCCGGCTTCCCCTTAGTTTGGTTCTTGCTGGGGTGAGCGTCCCATGTGGGAGGGACCCAGTTCAGCCCCCAGCTCATGGGGCATGCCTCCCATGAAGGCCCTGTGCCCACCTGTGTGGAATGAAACTATGTGGAAGACTGATGACGTATAACTATGGAGACTGCTCTGGGCCCTTCCTCTTCTCTCTGTCTATCTCTGTCTCTGTCTCTGTCTCTCTCTGTCAAAAACAATAAAATAACTCTTTTTTTAAAAAAGGCACAGTAGTAGAAGAGATAAAACCATCATTAATTGAAAATAATATTATTGCTTATTTGGATAACCCAAAAGGATCTAGACCGGAGGTGGCGAACCTATGGCACGCGTGCCCAAAGTGGCACACGGAGCAATTATTTCGGCACGCAGAGCTGTGAATACCATTTAAACAATTATTGTTTATGCTCTTATAGACATAAAAATAATCAAAACTTCTATCTCACTCGATGGGTTGGCACGTGAGTCGAGCGAGTATACTCTTATTTCATAAACTTTGGCACTCAATCGCCAAAAGGTTCGCCACCCTTGATCTAGACAAATTATGTATGAAGAAAAGCAAAGGCCCTAGGAGAGATAAGACACTCTTTTAGATAAGATAAAATAAAATAAACATCAGGATAGGAAGATACATCTTACCAGACAGGGCTATAGCGAAATAATTATAACAGTGTAGTATTGGTACAGAGACAGACAACAAGAGAGTATAATAGAGTACCCCAAATAAACTCATGCATCTTAGTCAGTTTGGGCTGTTGTAACAAAATACCATACACTGGGTGGCTTAAGCCACAAATATTTCTCACAGTTCTGGAGGCTAGAGGTCCAACATCAAAATGCTGGTAGATTCTGTGTCTTGTGAGAGCCCAATTCCTAGTTCGCAGACAGACACCTTCTTGCTGTGTCCTCAGCTAGCAGAGAAAGAGAGAGCCAATTCTCTGGCTTCTTCTTATAATACACTGTTTTCACCATGAGGATATGTTCTTAGGACCTCACCTAACTCTAATTCCCACCAAAGGCTCCAAGATACCAAAAGCCTTCTCTAACACCATCACACTGGGGATTAAGCCTTTCAACATATAAATTTCAAGGGGGCAAAAACATTCAGTCCATAATGCCAAGTAGATGGAAATTTGCCTTATGATAGAGTGAGCTTTGTTCTAACATACATGAACTGTAAAATCATTTTGAGATGCCACCATCACATATACAAAGTATTTCCTGAAGGCTTTCTATAATATTGACCAATATTCTCTTTCTGGCAGCTTTATTTCCTGATTTGGAAGCAATGTGTGCATCCTTAAGGAAAAGAGATGATGACTAGATAGTTCCAGTGTCCCTTTAAGGGTTTCCAAAGATTTATTAGACAATGCACAAATTCCATACCTAATTATTCACTGTCCATGAACAAAATTAATCTCAAACATATAGTCTAAAGTGAACTCTAGAAAATCTGCATCATGTTTGACAATCTCCAAAGCCTCTCTCTTCCCATTCATTACCTATTTCAACCCACCATAACATGTGGCATGTTTCAATTTCAATTAAATGTGGCTAAAATAGCAATGGATACACTATGTGTAGGCTTATGAGGATCGTCAAGATAGTCAAAGTTTTTCCTCATCATCTCCAAATAAAGTCTCTGCCCCTCTCTGATTTACTGATCATAAATTGTTTTACTGTGAGAAGCAAAAAGGGTAGATTGGGAGTTGTCCCCAGTGGTAGATAGGATGAATCCTATGAAACAATGCAATCATCTCCAGGCGGAATACATTTCAAAATGTTTCTCCCTATGGGGTTGGACAGAAACAGGCAATTTTTATTCTCATTGCTATGTGCTTCAGCAAATCGTCTGGGCAGTTCTAGGTAATCACCTTGCAAGCCTGTGACAAGTTATGGAGTGAGTTCTTTCACTTCGAACTGACAGAGCAAAACCGAAGCAGAATGGCATCTGTGCCTTTCCAGTCGGTTCTCTTCAAGACTTTGGTATACCCAGACTTGGGCCTGGCTTTCAATCCTATGGGGAAATGACATTTCCTGGCTTGATCATAAAGTTCTCTGGACAATACTGCGTTGATGAGATTCTGTGGTTTTCAATAAAGTCAACAGGGAGTGAGATTCAATGATAGGAACAACCTTTGAAAATGGTTGATCAGAAAGACTACCAGGTGACCTATTCCATAGCAATTCTGCAGTCACATAATTTGGCTAACACACCTTCTTTTTAAATAGATCTCTATAAATAAAGTTTGAGTTCATAACACTGGAGCCCACCAGAATGACACAATGTTGAATTTCAAGTACTGTTTGTGTGTTTTAAAAGCATGTTGTAAACAAGTCCCTGCCAAGGATGGATGACTGTCGTTAGGTCACAGCTAGAAAAGATGAAGTATGACATCCACCCAGCTGCCCAGAGGAGAGGGGCTTGCCTTTTAAGGACAGAGGATCCCGCCCAAACTATAACACAGCCCGACAGTGGGCAGGCTTTCTCGAACGTACTAATCACAGTTAGCCGTAGCTCGAGTGCAGGATTCTTTCTAGTGAACATTGATATGTGAAATTAAAATCTTAGCATAGTAGGCTCTCTATCAGCTGGAACTTAAGCATCTGGCCGATTGCCTGTGCTGGCTGCTTAAGAGTGCCATTGGCTTGAGTTCTGGTTAACTGAGAGTCTACAGTAGTTTGTGCATCATCTCAGATGCCCATCTATACGCCTGTACTCCAGCCCTCCTGAGTCTAATAGTCCAGTGCTTTCTTTGTAGGCCTTTGGCCAGCCAGCCACACCATTATCTTAGCCCACGAGTCTCTATGTAGTCTCACCTCAGGCTACTTCTTCTTCCATGCCAGGGGCTCCACTTGCACCCATGTTCATTAGAAAGAAGCCTTTTCCTCCCCTTTATCTTTGAAGGCTACCCTTGAATGTGGTTGTAATAGAGCCACCAGACATTTCCTTTTATACCCACAAGCAGAGCCACCCCTTCTATAAACCAAGGGCAGGACTTAGTTGGGTGTATGGCACTTCTTCCCGAATGGCCACAGGTGTGAGCTGGGGAAGGGTGCTGATACAGCCAGATGGTGATACAGGCATCTGGCTTACCTGCTCCTGTGGCTCCCCTGGGTTCTCTGGTCCTATTCAGGCTCGATTTTGGATATACCATTTCCATCTTTCCTAAGGCTCACAATGGGAACTCAAAAGACAAATCATTCTCCATGGGCTTCCTTCAGACCCCAGGGGTCTGTGTAGCTTTTCTTCCACCTGGGCTCTCCATGAATGACACACTATGTCTTCCTTCACTCAACTCTGACACTGCAGCATTGGCAGGCTTTTGTGGCTGAAGGATCCATGTTTTTGTACCATAGTCTATGCCTGCTCAGAGCCTTTTTCTGTTTGGGGCTCTACAAAGCAGGCAGCCTTCAGTGTTACCTAGTGTTTGGACCAGAGCAACATTCCTGTGTGGAGTAGATGGCTTCCAGAACCCAAAGAAATCTAACAGGCAGTATGTGCTCTTCTTTGGAGAAAGGGATGCACAATGCAGTATGTATTTTTCACTGTGGATCCAAAATCTAGGTGTGCTCCTGACCACGGCACCCCAATACTTTACTGAAGTCTCAGGTCTCTGACTCTCACAGGGTTTATCTCCCACCCTCTGAAGTGCATGATTTTTGTTGTTGTTTGTGTGCGTCTGTATGTAACAATCCCTCTAGTACATCAGCCACCTCTTCCTTGTCCTTTTCCATCACATGTGGCATTGAGGTGATGGTCCCTGTGATGGTCTGTGGCATATCTAGATCTCTTTGTATTGTATGTGACTAATGGGAAAGTTAAGAGAAGCCTGGAGCAAAACTGTGAATGAATGTTCCTGTCTATTTCATGTGAATGCAAACTATTTCTAATAAGATTTCAAAGCTACCCCCACCCCCATATTTGGCAAATCAATGGCCTCACACAACTTACCTGAGGCATTAGTTGCTCCAGCAATAATACATGTCTGGTACAGCAGCTAAAATTGGGGCTACTAAAGGGTGTCCCAAAATTCATGCGAGATTTGAATTTTGCATCATTTGTGCAGTAGTGTTGCCAATAAAAAAAAAATACAGCGTGACAGCTGATGGTTCAGGTTTATTAAAAATGGAGCGCTACATGAAAGAACAATGCATTTTCATTGTTGAGCAATGAAAATTTACAAATTTTATTTATAAACCTGTGTTTTCTATCAAAATTACTTCTTGAATTTTGGGACACCCTTTAGTTGGCTGAGCGTGCTGTGGTTAGACCATAGTCATCTTCCTGGATTCAGCTGGTTTCTGCAAGGCTCAGATTGGTCAATCAAACCACACTATGAGACTATCACCCTTTCATTCTTTGGTTTTTAAATGGTGGCATTTATCTTTGCCATTCCCCTTAGAATGTGACATTTTTGTGATTTTCTACCTTGACTGGGAATATGGAAAGGGATATTCAGAGACATTCCCTTGGCCTCTCCTAAGTATGATAGCTCTTATCTTGTAGGATGCACAATCTCAATGTAGGGATACTCCAACGGTCAAAGGTGTCCATTTCACTTATACACTCAGGGTCTGGGAAAATGACAAGTGGTGAGTAGGTGGACCCAATGGACCTACAGTGGACCTACTGTGAACTGGACCTTATTCAGGATTCTGTTTCCTGGCCCCCATCATTATACATACCAGCAGGGAATCCATGTTATTGCTTCTGATTTTTAGATACCAGTGCCAGTTCAGACCCTGTGACCAAAAGTCCTGAAAAGGTCTGGGTATTCCTCTTTTCCCAATGCACAGTCATTCAAGTAAATGACTGCAGGCCCCTTGGAGCAAGGACAGGACTTATTGCTGCAGCAGTGCACGGTTCTTTCTGTTAGGGCCCCAGCCATCTCTTTAGTCAATGTGCTCTAGGTCTGAAAATGGGCTCAAGTCTGAGAACTGAGCAAGGGATCAAAGCTTTTTATTGGGTGATTGCCATTAGCCTCTGTCCCTCCCTTCTTGCCTTCCCTGGTTTGTAGAGATTAAGAAGCAGCCATGTTGGCTGGCTGTCTATTTTGTCCTTAAGGAAGCCGAGGTCTATTAACCATCTTCACAAATTACTGTGGGTCAAGCCCCTTTGGCTGTTTTTCCAAGTGTGTTGGTCATGATTGTAATTGTGGCTCCCTGGCTTCTCAAGGTGAAGGGATCCCTTGTGGCCCCATCCTTAGGTCTATTGACAAGCCCAGCTCTGTGTCCACTCCCCCTACCATCAGCCCTGGCCTGAAGACCTCTCTGACCACTTGTTTTCTCTGACCACTCTTGGTCCCAACTGTGTCTTTTGAGGGCTTCCAAAAAGTAAAAGCCAAGACAGGGTTAGATGTACAGAAGATTTATTGGATGAAATGCCTATGAAGGCATAGAGAGGGGTGGAGAAGTAGTAGGGAGGGTGGACTTTCAGGCCACAAGGCAGGCCTGCCATCTCTAGAAGGATGTCAGAGGGAAGGAAGAATAGGTTAAGAAGACTCTCAGATACATAGTGCTGCTCTAAAAAAGTCTTGGCTATACCAATTGTGAGCCTTGAGCAAAACTTGCCCATTAGAGGAATCTTGTATCCAGCAAACCGTTTTATTCTAGCACACATATAATACTAAATCTGTTCAGTCATTGGCTAGGAATAGTCTAGTGGTGGCATTGGCTAAGAATGATTCCAGAGTGTGACTGTTTGAGACTGTCATTTAGCTATGTTCCATAGTGGGTTCTTTTGAAGGGAGTTCTGAACCTCCATGGTCACCTCTCCCAGGACCACACAATAGTTCTTTTTTTTTTTTTTTAAT
>PVKE010008691.1:0-46973 GCA_004027555.1 Craseonycteris thonglongyai
TCAGTTGTGGGAGAAGGAGATTTTGGGAGAGGGTTGGGGGAAGCAGCCAGCTTCTGTGTCCTGGGGCACTTCAGGTTGCTGTCTTAGCTGTGAGATAGCAGGGTAGTAAAGGTGTGGCCAGGGGTGGGGGCATGTGAGTAGGAGCTAGGGCGGGCCTGAGACACAATAGCAGATTCCTCCTTCAGCAGGGGGGCAGGTGGTTCAGTGGGGGCGGGGCGCAGGAGCTCTGGTCTTTCCTCCTCCTGGCTGCCCCTCCTTCAATCGTATCTGTAAGCCACATCCACAGGGCAGCACTTGGATGGGCTGGGGCTTGGCAGAGGCCCTGGTCGGCCTCCCAGTCCTGCGCACAGGCAATGACACTGCGGAGACCCGGCAGGCAGCCCAGTTGCTTGCGCGGTCCGCCACGCCCCAGAGGCCCGGTGGGCGGGACGCCAAAAGCCCAGCTGCGTGCTCGTGAGCAGGCAGCAGCGCTGCCGCGGCCCGGTGGGCAGGGCGCCGAAAGCCGGTCCTGCGCACAGGCAGCGGTGCTGCGGCGGCCTGGTGAGCAGGGTGCCAAAAGCCCTGTAGCGCACCGGCAAGCAGGCAGTGGCGCTGCGGGGCGGCCCGGTGGGCGGGGTACCGAAAGCCCAGCTGCGTACTTCCACGCAGGCAGAGTTGCTGCAGCTACCTGGTTAGCGGGGCACCAAAAGCCCAATTGCACGCTGGCAAGCAAGCAGTGGTGCCGCTGCGGCCCGGTGGGTGGGGCGCCAAAAGCCCAGTTGCATGCTGGTAGCGGCACTGCGGAGGCCCGGTGGGTGGGGCGCCGAAAGCCCTGCGCGCACAGGCCGTAGCTCAGGTGGCAGCCGCTCTACGCTCCCGGCTCTGTTGAGACCGCCGGATTCACCCCAAGCACGTCCAATGCAGCTATGCCCACTCAAGCCCCAGCCCTCACTCCAAGAGCCCTGTCCTCAGAAGGCGCTCCCTCACAGTCAATCTCCTCCATAAATCAGGGGTGCTGAGCTGCTGCGGGCTGGTGCCCTGCTCTCACCCCGCCCGCCGGGAAGTGCCGCCGCCCTGCTCCACAGTCCCTGTTCCACTTTAGGCTCTGTGATCTGATTAGGGCACTGTGTGCTGTCCCTTGAGATCGGATGTTAAATTGTCCACAGTCTTGTGGGGATTCCATGCTCCCTAGGTCTCGGCTTCCAGCCCGCCCTCGATCCAGCTCCACTTTGACCGTAGTCCCCCAATCCCCCTTTGTTTTTGCCAGCCCCGGGCCGCGCTCCGAGTCTCTGTCCCCGAACCTCTGCTTCCCTTTTCCTCGCCCGCTCTCCCCTTTTTTCTCTAACCTTTGTGTGTTGTTCCGTGTTGTGTGGTTCTCTTAGTTGAGGTTTCTTCTCAGGGTTTTCCCAGTGGATTCCCCTCTGTTCACAAGGCCCTTCCCAGGCAGTTATCGGCGTTCCCCTCTCATGCCGCCATCTTGGATCTCCGATACTTGTTTTAAGAGCATTGAAATCCACAAATTATACCACAGAAAGGGCAACTGTGTAGAACCAAAGAACATTATATTAATATCTGAAATTTGAATCTAGTATTTTTTATTAGAAATAAAAATAGGAGTGAAAAAGAGAAAAGAGACTGGCTATATCTGATCAACGTTATTTTCTGTATTGTTACAATAATGGGGCTGAAGAGAACTTTGTAAAGTCATCAGTCCAGCCCTCTGCCTGAGGCAGAAGTAAATCACTGAGATAGATGAGAATCAATAATGTTTGTTGAGACCCTACCTCCACCCAACCCAGGGAAGATCACCTCCAGCCACCTTCATAATCTTTGGATCTAATTTTTTTTTTTTTAATGTCTATTTGAAATGGCTGAAATCCATATGGTTTTCTGAAGCTCTGAGGTCCTTTTAGGAGAATTGAACTATAAACTTCTGAAACAATGAGATCTTTTATCACACTCTAGAGATTACGTACTTCCAGGTATCCAACTAGCAGAGAACCACACAATTTAAATTAAACAAATGAAAGAAAGAAAGAAGAGAGAAAGAGAAAGAAAAAGAGAAAGAAAAAGAGAGAGAAAGACAGCAAGCAAGCAAACACAAAATCATTAGCATACTTAAATAAAAATTGCTCAAATAATGTTACTACTAAAATTGTTTATTTATTTAGTAAGAGAGATTCAAGATCTAATGCTCTACAGAAAAATATGTGATGGTTAAAATTATGTTGGTGTTTTAAGTTGGGGTTGGTTTTGAAAAAAAAAGAAAACAACTTACCGTATTCTTCAATAAACCCCTTTTCCAAGTTGGATAGGTCAGATCAGGAAACTATTTCAGCAAGCCAGGTAAAATGTTTAAAAATATCAACAATAAATATATATAATTTGTAAAAGCTTATAGACTGAGACTATATTTAAGGAGTTCATATCTACATTGAATTTTAATTGATCATGAATTATTCTGAGACCCTGAGCTAAGACTACCTTCATGGCCAATATTTACACATATTTTCTAACTTCAAAATCAAAACATTTTAACTTCTTATTTTAATTTTCTACATTGTAGCACTACCATTCTTATTTTAATTCCATATCTACCCCTCCCCTCTATTTTTTCCTTTCTCACAAGACACACAAATGTAGAGACTTGCTATATTTGTCTATATATATATTGCCAACTGAATAATTTGTGAAATTTAAGTTTGTTAATTTTTGCAGCATTTTTTTTATAACAGTTTGTATAATGTTTGAAACTATCTTTGACAGGCTTATTTCGGATACTTCTTACACAACCCATAGATTTAGCATGTAGAATCTTCTAGTGCATTTAAAGTTTACAAATATTTTCATTGCTCTTGATAATTTTCATATGCACTTTTTAAATTTATGGCAATTTTTATAAACCTCATTGTTCTTAAATAAATTCTACTTTGTTATTTATTTCCATGATGATGACATTCAAAGATATGTGAAAGTAAAGATTATAAAATAAAAACAAAACCCTCAACTACCCATCTTTCACCATTAACCTCAACAATTAGCAACATCTTTTCATATCCTTCTCATTTCCATTTTTTATACAGCAAAATATTAAAGCAGATTTGAGGCACTATATTATTTCTCCTCTAGTACTTAATGAGAATTTTTCAAATGACAATAAGGTTAATCACTCAAGTTTCAAAATGGTCTTTTCACAAGAATTGATAATACCTTAAATAAGTCAGCTTTATTTTGAAAATGTACTATTTCTGGAATTGACTGTGATCATAAGGAAGAAATAAAAAATTATCAAGACACCTGGACAGTTTTGAAGTATGTCATGATTGTATCCTGGGTAATTAAGTTAGAAATGTAGATGGGATTTGTGGGACACAGATATCTACTAAGCAAATGGGAATATAATTTATATTTAATTTGGGAATTTGTTGTGTTCATACCACATTAATTTCTGAGATAAAAATTAATAAGGAATTGTTATTTGATAAAATCTTAGTATTCACTGGTGTATATAAATGTGGGAAAATTCTCAGCAATTCATCACCAAGGAATAAGAGGAAGAAAATAAAAATTTTATGATATAGGGAAATTAATGCAAAACAGCTTTAAAAACTATACCAGAGAGAAAACAAAAAATTAAAAAATTGAAAAGACAAGAATTTGTTTGCACAATTATGTTTGGCAAAGTCAACTAACTAAAATAGAAAACAAAACAAAACAAAACCTATAAAATATAGTTTGAATATTAGAGCCAACATAAAACAATTTTAAAAAAATAGTGATTTTGGAAAATTTCTAGGAAAGTGTTACAAATTAATAATTCCCAGTCTTCTAGAAGCATATACTCTAGTGTCCCACTTGTGCCTCTTATTATTGCTTTGACACATTTCAACCTGCAGAGCTACAGCATCTTTTAACACATTAGTGATACTCAAATGAAATGAGAGCATTAGGTCCATGAATTTGAATCTAAGTAGAGTGAAATCTCCTCCAGAGGATATCTGTAGTTAGGCATTCAATTCTTAGTATCATGGTGTAAAAATGCTGTTATGATATAAATTTTGAACAATGTAAAATAAGTCTTAAGGGAAATTTGTCAAGTTGTAGGGATCATAAATAAGAATATATTTAATAATTTCAGAATTTCACGTAAATTCATATCACCAAATTATTAGAAATCTTGATAGTACAGTGATATGGCAGAAGTGTTTATGTTGCAGCTTTTATCACAAACTGACATAACAGGTGTTCTTGATTCTAGTACTTAAAATGTCTAAAAGATATTCTGATAAAATGATCCATAAATATATGCTATTTTTTAGGAAAGCGAGTCATGTGATGTCCCAGCTTTCTTCAGCTTTCTTTCCAAATGAATTATCACAAATGCTCTGGAATTTTGAAACAACCAGTATCCTAACGCTCATTGATTTTTGTAAAACTTTTGATGGCCAAGTTCCCCCCTTTAATTAGGTTTATTCAGGGAAGCTATGAGCTCCCCCTGGGAAGTCTTATTTTGAGTATTGTAAGGGAAACACCTGGAGGAAATTAAATGCTTATTAAATGATAGGCCTTTTTGAATACAATGGCGTTTTTTCTTTCCTCGGGTATCATTTTATTTCTGACATTGCTGATAGAGCTGTGGGTAAATTAAGGTGCTCCTGGATACAATAGTAAATTTCATATTTAAAAGTGTGACCCTATCTTCATCATGCCATCTTTTGGCCCACACTGAAATTTAAAGGATTTAGCTAATCCTAATTTAGAGAAGGGGAGGTTTTTTAATTTAACTTGTAATAATTATCTTTTATATAGTCCAAATCCTAATCTACATATAACACATATAGTAAAATTTGATATATGCATTGTATTTATATACTATAATTATATACATTGTATGGGTACTATATATACCATTATATTTAGTGTAATGTTTGTATATATACACTCATTATATATACACATACACACACATTATACAATATATGTAATGGCTACCCTTTGGGGTAGAATAGTTTAGAATTGGCACTAAGGGAACACTATGTACACACACACACACATTTACAACCCTTCAATATGATTATTATTCTTACTTTCTAGGTACAAACACTAAAACTTAGGAACTTAAGTTACTTGCTCAAAATCCTATTTTACTTAAATTAACTCTTTGCCTAAACTTTCTTCCTAAGTATTATATTCGTGATTGGGCTAATTCTTAGGATAAATGAAGTTTATAGGTTTCAGAGTAATCTACTATTTTCCTATTTTTGTTTCTCTTAAAAGGAATGAAAAAACAATAGAGAACCTACAACTCTAAGAAACTTAGTTTATCATGTTGCTGCAGCAGGATTTTTTAATAATGTTAAATCCAAAAATATAAACCAGTGTGCTTGGACAAGCAAGCAAACAAACAAACAAAATGAAAATATAGGCACACCAACAACAGCAACAAAACCTTCAGAAACTAATGGAATGAGTGGAATCCTTTTTTCTTTACTAATTAGAACCAAAAGAAAAATGGATGATTTGATCAATTTATTTGGTGTGAGGAAGCTTCATTGAAAGCAGAAATCCAGTTAGAACCTCTGCTGTCAGCCAAGGCTGATAATCTGCTACTGCTCAGCAGTACTGTCATGCAGTTTAAAATAGCTAAATCTTTTCATGCAAGTGGTTATATAGATTCTGGCTTGAGTTTCCTGAGACAGAATTCTACCTGCAGTCCTCCCCTGGCCCATTTCCTAAGTAGCAACCAGAGGATTGATAAAGGCATGACAGGAGCTTGTTTCTCTAGGACCTGTTTCAGCCAATGCCCGTGTCTATTCGGATTGGACTATGCCCATGCACACTGATGGTTATGTGATCTGAAAGTCCTTGCTGGTGTCAGCATGGATCATGTTATTTCAGGAAGAATAAGTAGTTAATTAAAAATGAAAGGAAACATTTGACTGATCATTGGATAAAATGAGGCTGTGTAAGCACAAAAGCAATGGAAGAAATTTCATAGAACAAAGGACAATCGCTTTTGCAACCTCTCAAACAAGTTCTACGTACAGCGTTACCGGTAATTTAAAAATTAAAGTTTTCAATTGCATTGAAAATATGTAAAATAAATATGGCAGAAAAGTATTAACATAGATTTTATAACTTTAATCATGAAAGTAATTGAACACCCAAACCTAAATAAGCAATAAAAAATTATATAGTATAACTTTGCAATTAATCAAGGCAATAAAAATTACTACAACATTATATCATTTTCAACTAAGAATTTAGCATAATTTATCTTTAAATAGTGAAATCCTCTAACTTGAAATGTCTCAATTATTTCTCTCACAAGTTCAAAAGATACTTAACCTACAGATATTTAGTATCTCTTGGCAGTGACACTCAAAGACACTTGTATTTTAAAGAGGTTTTTGTATATTTCTAATTGCTGAAGAGACATTATACATATTAATCTTATTCCATGTGCCATTAGTTAAAATGTTACTGAGGAACCTGGGATTACTCAGTGGGTTGAGTGCTTGCTTTGCAGCCCCAGAGCCCGAGGATCGAATCCTGGGCCTGGCTGGTCCAGGTGGACCCATATGCTTAACTGGGGTGTGCCCCCACTTCAGATTTTGCTGGGGCCTATGCGGTAGGCTGCCAGCACAGTTCCTGCCCGCATACCTGTGGAGTGAAACTATATGGAAAACTAATGCTGTCAACTATGGAGACTGCTCTGGTCACCTCCCTCTTCTCTCTGTCTCTCTCTCTCTATCAAGAAAACAATAAAAATAAATCTTTAAAATGTTACTGTCTATAAGATCTATAGGGGAAGCCAGGATGGTTTAGCAGGTTAAGCACTCGTTTTGCAGCTCCAGGGTCTGAAGATTGAGTACTGATCGTGGCCCCGGCCTGTGCAGATCCATATGCTGAACTGGGATGTGCTTCCCATGTAGGATGCCCCCAGTTTGGTTCTCACCTAGGCTGGCCTGGTTCCTGCCTTGTGTGACCCCCACCCACCTGTGTAGAGTGAAACCATGTCAATAACTGATGATGTACAACTATGGAGACTGCTCTGGCCTTTCCCCCTTTTCTCTGTCTCTCTCTGTCTCTGTCTCTCTCTGTCAAAAACAATAATATAATTCTTAAAAAAATAAGATCTATAGGTGCACAAATGTGAACTAATTGGAAAATCTCAATTTCTGGATAAGATATGGTTCTTAAAATCCTTTTCAAAATCAAGGTGCTTTCTCAAGCCTAATTTGGCATTAATTATTGTCATTTATATTAAGTATGATTTGAATAATTTTTCTTTGATTCTAATATTATATTTAAATTATGTTAAATCAACTTAATTATGCATCTGTATTCTGTTACCTTACATTGTTTTTTGAAAGAAAGGTGGTTCATATTTAAACATATACATTAAATTAGGATAAGTTTTGAAATAGTCTGTTTAAATTTTTTTTTAAGAAAAAATATGTGGTGAAAACAATTTTTGCCTTTAGGTTTTTCTTAAGTAGTTTTTGATGAAGTCTTCCAAGAGGACCTTCTGCCATTACTGCTACTATTTTCCAGTAGAGTGTCACTGTACAAACATGGCATTTCAAAATTATAATTGCTATTTATTAACAATAGAGATGTAAATTATATATATTTGAATAACAATGCACATACCTATTAAAAGCCTTTTAAGGAAAAATTATTCCTCTAAAAAGATTGTTAATAAAAATATGCATCATCTCTTTATAATTAACCAAACCTACAACAAATTATTGTGCTGATTGTGAAGCCAAAATAATACTAATCTATAATTATAATCAGGAATAGCAACAACTGAAAACCATAGTCAACCACCAGGGATTTCTCAGTTGAATACAAACTAAACCATAAAAATGCAATCATATTATATTCTTTCTAAATTTTTGTAGGCCTTAATTATTTATTTAGTAGTTTACTAGGTGTTTGTATGGTACTTAAAATTACATGAGATTTTCTGTTACATTTTCTACAAAAACAAAAAAACAAAAAACAAAAACCTTGAAAGTGAAGTTTAGTAATCCCCACTAGAAGAGCACATGTTACTCCAACTAGGATCATTCCATAACAATTATTATTGAAAGACAAAACATATAAGCCAGGTAACAAAACAAAGCAAAACAAAACACAACAAAACAAAACACAACACAACACAACACTTCAAAACTCCTGTTGTTAGCATATCCTGGCACTTTCAAGTGAATTCGCATATACTGATGTTATTATTTTTCTTCCTTCGAAGAGAAATTTGATTACAGATATTTGTATTTACTAATTACACTGACTTATAATTTTCAGTGGCAAAGTGTAGACATTAGAGGATCCCAGATAATCCTTTGCTATTAAGTATACATTCCTGTAGGTGGAAGTTAATTAGCATAAAAGCTAAATGGTCTGGATTGCTTAGGGTCAAATGCTATTTCCTCCACTACTAATTGTTATCTTATCTCTCTAAATCTTCACCTACTCCTCCTGGGAAATTTCAGTAGTATATGTCTCCTAAAATTGCTGTAAAGATTAAATGGCATAATACATGAATACTGTTTTACATGATACGTGGCACATAGTACAGACTCAAGCATTTTTCACTATTACTGTTATAGAAAATGGCATTTTAATTATTTTCTACCACTACATTAATTAGCATTGCAGAAAAATGGTCTAAAGTTTTCACATTAAAATATTGAATGCATCTTGCTCACTCCAAATTGTTTAACCATCATGCCACATTAGAGAATTGACATATTTTATAAGTTGGTTTGATTCTATCCTTGCTTTGAATAAGAGTTCATAAAAGAGATGTTATTATATTTCTTCAATGAGAAAAAGATGCTAATTATTCATAGAATTGTTGAATATCCTAGTAGCATGTCTAGTGGCTTTAGATGATCTATGACAAGATTTAGAGCACACATATGGATAATGCAAATAACTTCTAAGTAGGCATAATATCAGCGATCATATACTGCAGATGTTTCTGACTGTACTGCTACAGGATTAGTTATATACGTATCACTAGAAAAAAATAATGGAATCTAGAAATCTGTTTATTTCACTCCTACCAGGTCTCTCGAAAAGAAAAACAAAAAACAAACAAACTGAAAAACCTCATGGATTCAATCAATAGTTTAGAGGTTAACTGAGGGTAAAGGGGGAGGTGGATGGGGGAGTAGAAGGTACTAGGGAAGTCAGGCCTGGGCATCAAATATATGGTGATAGAAAAAGAACTAACTCTGGTTGGTGAGCACATAATGCAATACATAGATGATGTAATGTAGAGTTGTACACCTGGAACCTATGTAATTTTTCCAACCAATGGCACCCCAATAAATTTAACAATTAAAAAAAAAGATGTCCATCCACTTTTTTAGCATATAGAAAACCTAGAAGCCCAAGACATTAAGTTACTTGTTCAAGTCCATAAAACTAATGAGGAACAGAAAGAATAACAACTAGAAGCAATTGATCTGATTCATAGTCTTATTCTACCACCACAATAGCTGCATTATCATGTTTCTCTTAGTTAATATTTGTGTTGTATTCCAATATGTGTATCTCTCTATTTATAAAACAAGTATATTGCAAAGAAAAAAAAATCAGATGAAGACAAAGAGTGTTTCTTTTTTCCCTCAGCTTTATTGAGATATACTGACATATTGTGTGAGTTGAGGTATATAGTACAATGGTTTAATGTATGTATGTAATCATATATCAAAATGACTACCACAATAAATTTACCTAACACACCCATTATTTCAGTTACCATTTGTGTGTGTGTGTGGTCTGGGGGAGCGGGGGGTAGGGGGATGGAGGGTGACTGAGAACATTTAAGATCTATAGTCTTAGCAACTTTCAAGTATATATTAATAATATAGTATTGTTAACTATAATCACCATGCTGTAAAACACATCCCCTCAACTCATTCATCTTATAATTTGTAACTTTGATGAACATCTCTCCAGTTCCCCCTACCCTCAACCCCTGACAACCGCCAATTTATTCTGTTCCTATTGAGTTCAGCCTTTTAATTCTTTTCCTTTAGAATTATTTTATTAAATCGTAGATGGATAGCAGCTTCTTAACTCAACACACACACTTAAAGCTTCTAAAAGAAAAAAATGTTATATCTTATTACATCATGATCATGGCTAATAGCTTTTCAAAACTTAGAGAAAAATCTTAAAAAGGGGTTTGTATGTCACCTGAAACTTAAAACTTTAACTATCAAAGGATGCTTCTACACTCTTACAAAGTCCATGAACAAAAAAAAAGGAAGAAAGAAAGAAAGAAGAAACAAAAGGAAAGGAAGGAAAAAAGAAAAAGCTAAGACACTGTCTCAAAGACATATTTTTTTTACAATTCTCTTCCACAGTGAAATAATGTTATTAAATAATACAATGCATTTACAGAATGACTCTGCATCTGCTCTGGTGTCTTCTGCCATATCACTGAATATAAATGCATAGCTAAAATAAGATTTTCCTTAATATTGTTATTTCAAAAACCTGAAGCTGTTCTGTTACCTCAGGGCTCTCATTCTCTCCTATTTATACAGTGAAGCCCTGGCAAAGAGGAAGAAGCTCAATTACAGCTTCTCCTCCACAACCCCTAATTCCTCCTTAGGATCATGGTTTCCTCACCATATGTGCCTCCCCTTGCACCCCCATGTTTCTTCTACCTCCACCAAAATTTCCCAATCTGGATTGGATCATAGTTAGAAATGTGCTGGTTATAATATCCAAAACCATTGTAATTTCTACTTCCATAATTTCCTCCTCCATAGTTGTCATTGCCAACCATAGCCCCAACTCTGGTTGCCATATCTAGGTCCTCCACCAACATATTCTCCTCTTCTTCTTTAAAGTCTATGTATAAGTGAGACCACATAGTATTTTTTATTCTCTGTCTTCTTTCACTTATCATAATGCCTTCAAGTTTCATCCATCTTATCACAAATGGCAAGATTATTTTCTCTTTTATTGTTGAATAATATTCCATTATAAATGCTATATATGGCATTTCTTTTATTTGTCAATGGACACTAAAGTTATTTCCATATCTTGACTACTGTGAATAGCGCTGCAATGAATATGAGGGTGCAGCTATCTTTTCAAAATACTGCTTTTATTTCCTTTGGATATATAAGCAAAAGTGGTATTTCTGATCATATGCTATTTCCATTTTTTAAAACTATTTGAGTAACCTTCATACCATTTTCCACAATGGCTTCACCAATTTACAACCCCACCAATATTTCAGAAGGGTTCCCTTTTTTCCCACATTCTCACCAGTACTTCTCTCTCTCTTTTATTTTTCTACTAATAGACAATCTAACAGGTGTGAGGTCATATTAAGATCTCATTGTGGTTTTGATTTTTATTTCAGTGAATATTAGTGATGTTGAGCATCATTTTATGGGTCTGTTGGCCATTATTATATCTTTTCTGGAGAGAGATGTCTACTTAGGTTATTAGCCCATTTTTTATTCATATTTTTTAGGTTTCTTTTTTTTCTTTCTTTTTTTTTTTTTGCTATTGAATTGTATGAGTTCAATAAGAAGTGTTTATTAATATTCTTCACATTGAATTAAATTGGTATTTCAAAGACATTACTATACACAGAAAATGAGGGCAATACTACTATAATGTGCATTTGGAGTTAGTATATCATAATCTTAATTGTTTGTGGGTGTCTGGGATGTTTGGAATTAGATGCCATCAGCATGTTATATTTGAAAGTCCCCAAGTGAGTAATGTCCCCTCACCTGAAGAAAGCTTTTTTTCTCTCCTTGAAAATCATTGACTTAAAAATAGATGCTTTATTTTGAAATCATGTCAAAAGAGGCAATAGAGGGAAAGCTGGGATGGCTCAGCGGGTTAAGCACTCGCTTTGAAGCCCCAAGAACCGAGGATTGATTCCCGGCTCCGGCCCAGGCGGACCCACATGCTGAACTGGAGTGTGCTTCCCGAATGCGGTGAGGCCTCTAGTTAGTTCAAAAAAAGGAGGCAATAGAAATAGAACTTCCTGGACTCTTTCCTAATTTAGTTCAGGCTAAAATGTTTTTATTTGGCTGATTATTCAAGAAAGTTAGTGCTTTTTCCAGTTTATGGATTTTATTTTAAACTACTTATATTGCTTTCTTTATGATGCTTTTAGTTGTTTCTTCTCTGTATACTAGAACCTTGCGCTTAGTCACTGTGTTTCTTTCAAATAAAAAGTATTAATACTTTGAATGATCTTTGTCCAACTTTTTCTCTTCTCATACAGCTTTCTCTCTTTTTTGTATATACTCTTCCATGGTAAACTCATCTACTCCTTTAGCACATTAAAGTTGATGAAATTTATAGATATAGCTCTAAGTTAAATATCTCCTCAGCTTTAGATACATATATATATACATATAGATATAGATATATGTGACTGATTTTTATACAGCTCAACTGGGATATCCCATAGTTGACTCTAACTCACCCTGTCTAAATCTATATTCATCATCTTCTTTTGTGTTTCCTTTTGTATTTTCTATTCTAGTCACTAATACTATCATTCATTTTATTGATCAAAACAGAAATATTGTATTTCCTAGAAATGCTACTTACCACCTTGAATATTTCCAGTGAATTCCCATATATTATGTCACCCCATCTTTAAATTTCTCCTCTGACATAATGACAAATCTAAACTCCAAAACAGGGCTAGTGGCATCTTTTTTAATGTGATCTTGCCAATGTTTTCGATTTTCTTTTCCAGATATACGTACAAGTTTTTTTTTCCCTTACTCAGAAAATTTCACCTGCCTCTACCTGCCAGACAATTCATCTTTTCTCCCTAATTCCATGTAACTTTTCACATTCATATCAACTCTCACTTCCTTCAGGCCTATTCCCTTGGCTGCATACTCATATGTCTGCATTAGGTATCCAGTACACTGAACATATTCAATTATAATTGGCAGTTTATTGGTTAGGATCCTCATCTTTGTTCAAATAAGCCATGTTTTATTTCTTTTTAATTTTTTTTTAATTTTAATTTTATTTTTGACAGAGAGAGAGATACTGAGACAGAGACAGAGAGAGAACTGAACTGTGGGAACTCCCCAGTTCAGCATGTGGGTCCGCCTGGGCTGGAGCCGGGATTCGATCCTCGGTCCTCGGGGCTTCAAAGCGAGCGCTTAACCCGCTTAGCCATCCCGGTTTTCCCGAAATAAGCCATGTTTCATAGAACAGTCTTACTCTAAATGTGATCCATGACCCATTGCCAGTCCACAAATATTTACTAATCTGAGATGAATAAAGTAAAGTGATTACAAGTGTTTAGATACTTCTAAAAAAATAATTTGATGACATAATTTTATATTTGACAAATGTAATAAATAAATAATTGGCCATGTATTTCTATTTCCCTTCTTTGGTATTTCATTTTCACTGTGTCATACAAAAATATCATTCAGTGATAGTTCAGGAATCAGTGCACTGAGGCAGGGACTTTGGAGCCAATGTCTGTCTATTGTACTGTTATTATCACCAGAACCCAATATAGTGCTTTTACTCATAGTAGTTACAACATGCTTACTAATTAATTGAATGAATTAAAATACTAACAAATACATTTATATATGCAATCCTCACTTAAATTTGGTAACCAATGTTCAGATGAAGCAGACATGTCAAACCTTGAAAGGCAAGACATTCTGAAACACAATACTCATGACAAAACATCCTCTATGTTTGGAGCATCTAACAACTTCCTCAGCTGCAAACATTAATTTTAAAATATTTATTTTGAATAAAAGCAGATTTTAAAACACCTCTTTTTCTTGAAAAATTATCATCTACAATATTTATTTATTTACTACCATAGTCTTTTATTAAATATTATTACAAAGTCTTAGGAAGGGTAATCACTTTTATCTGACAAAAACATACTCTCTCTTTTCAAGATGGATGAAGGAAAGGTCTAGATAAATTTTGTAACTTGTGTGATTCTTTTTTATTTTTTAACATTTTTTTAATGTAAAATCTTCTTTGTACTCTAAACCCTTCCCTCTTCTCATCAAATATTTTTTTGTCTTAACCAGAATTTCAGTAAAATATTTCTTGAGCTATACTTTCATAAGAAATGAATGAGTATGTTTATGAAGATGAACAGTTTACAAATCAACATCTTTTCTGTTAATGCTGTATTATATTATATAGTTTTTCTTTCACATCCTGCCTTTAAGACTGAGGTGCTCATTTTTAGCTATTGCTTGGGGATTTATCTATTGATCATTCACAGCATATTCTCTCCCTGGGAATTGACCTTTGCTGATAGTGGCTGACTCAGTGAAGGTTCTACTCTTATCCTAGGAGTTTCTGAAATCCAATGACTAGTCTATGGGGGTACAAATGACCAGTTCCATTGCTTTAGTTTTTGAGTCTCATTGCAAGTCCTTTCTACTTCCTTTATATGTCATAGGATGGACTGAGGTCTTCATTGTACCTTGATTGCATTTCAATGTTTCCTTTCTTCAAATCTGGTTTTTCCTTCCCATGCAGAAATAGTAGTTCCTGAGAGTACTCTGTATGTATTTATACATCTCAGATTTTAATTTTGGGGCAAACCAACCTAAGAGAATGAGTAAAACGTGTTAGACTTGGATTATATCTTAAAGAGTATGTCAAAAGACATGTAAGTTGATATGTTTAAAAATATGGCAGAAGTCACAAAAGAGAAGCATATAAATTGTTCATAATGCAATATATAGATGACATAAAATTGTATACCTGAAATGTATATAATGTTATTAATCAATGTTATCCCAATAACTTTACTTAAAAAAAACAAATATCTATATCCACCCTATTTATTAAGTATTAAAATGTAAATAGGATTTCTGTGACTAAAGACACTATAGTGACTATCTATCTAGAACAGTGGTTTTGGCACTTCCTTAAACAAAAGAATCATGTTTAAAACTTACAACAAATTCAGTTAGTTTGAGGCAGGGCCCAGGAACCTGTGCTCTTACTTACCAAGGATCACAAAAGTTTCTGGCCAGAGAACATTTATTAACAGTCTTCTTAGAAGAACTGCTTACATCAACGTAGATAATGTTAATTTATGTGTCCTTATTGCTGAAGCAAAAAGAGGAAACGGCTTTAAAAAAGCAAGAAAGCAAATTAAAATTTTTTATTATTAAAAAAAAAAATAACCATATAAAATTATATGCACTCACTTTGAAAAAAGAGGGCCTTTTTTCTTGAATGGAAACTATATCACATTAACTTGTTAAAAGTTAACTTTATATTTCAAACTTTGAGTAAATACACTTTGAACTATGTGGACACCAACAGTGGTTTTAAAGTGAGAACAATTATTGTTCTTTGTAAAGAGCATATATGCAGATTATGTGTAAAGTTTTTACTTAAGTGCTTTTCTTAAAAGTAATCATATTTTTTAAAAAATTAGAAGAAAAGGTAGCATGGATTTTATACAGCTGTTCCATGTCAAGTTTTTTTAAACTTCTATATGCTTCTATTTGCTTCCATAATCACTCTATTGGATTATTTCCTTTTGGTTGAAGTATGTGATAAAAATATAACTTCACACTTAAAGAACTGGACAAGGAAAGAGTGTTTAATAATCTAAGGATAATTATAGAGATTCTTCTTTGAAATTACACCCAAATAGTCCAAGTAGTAGTTTTTTAAAGGCCAGTTACAATATGGAATCTGAAACTATATGAGTGAACTTTCTATACTCAGTTACATTAAAATTCATTGGCCCATCTTAACTTCAAATAGATATTTAATTCCAAATTATGCATTTGTCCTTTAGATAATCTTGGCTCATTGAGTTATACAACTTTTTCCAATTTTAATGTAATTTAGAGCAAAATGATGTCAGGTAAAAATTTTCCAAAACTCTTAATATTTGTATGAAGGCTCAAATTGTATCATTGACAACAAATAATGCCATTTTTGTCTCCCTGATGTGGCATGTTTACTTTATTTATCTTTGAGAACTTTTCTGAATATTTCTGATCAGCCATCCTTTTTAGCAAAAATGGTACTTCATAACAAAGGAAAGTCTTTAGGCTCATAACTCAAACCACAACCTTATTTTTTTTTCTCTTAGATACAATGATTATGCTTTCATATGTAGTACTTTATATATACTTCCCAGTTTGTCACACAGAGTATTACAATCATCTGTATTCAAATCCCAGATTTAATCTACTTCATTGAAGAAAATTACTTTTAAATAAAAATACTTTATTGTTTCTCTCATCAAGTACCTGATAGTAAAAAAATATAATGACTACTAATAGTTTTATGCCCCTGCCTTGTTAAGATACCTAGCAATTTTAATCACAAATTTCTTGACATGTCATATTGAACCTGAGGCAAAATGAAAAAAGTGAAAAAATGTATGTTTATGACTTTATGTATAATATTTATATGTTTTGCACATGTGTGTGTGTATGTATTTTAATGGTTAATATTATTCCAGAACATTACTGTAGTTTAAATATATTGAGACATCAGAATGTTTTTCTCAGGACTCAATAAGGCTCAGCATAGGATTGGTCTTTATTTAAATATTTATTTTTTCATCGTGGATTTTTACACAAATTGACTTTTAATACACTGTACTAAAATATTTGTCTTATTTACTGAGTGTTTTTATGTTTTCTTAAATTTTGCACCCAAAGCAAGTGTACAAGGGCTGCCCAGTAAAAATTCCAACTATTGTCAATATAACGAGAATGGTTACATGGCTGGACACTTTCTGAATAGCTCTTGTGTATTAATTCTTCAAAGTTCTACACATTTACAGTTGTTACAAGGGACATTAAATGGGTATGTGGAACCAAAGTATGAGGAAACACTCTTACCATAGGGTGTGAAATTCTACCTATGTCCCTGTATTCTAGTAAAGTAAATAAAAACCTATATTATTCATATGTAACTCAATACAAACCCTTTTCAGAAAGACTTTCTGAATATTAGCCATTACATTATGTATCAGGTGGTTGTGAGATTTTTCAAACTAACAATTTCTAACCATTGCTCATTATTATCATTAAAATGAGGCATTTCTAACTGTTTCTAAGATTATAACCTCCTTCAAATTAGAATCATACTTTTTACACCTTGAGACTCTCTATAGCATTAAAGTATCATAATCTAAACATAAATATTTATTTAATTGAAGTGACTGCACAAGATGAAGGTCCACTGGCATGGATGATGTGATTTTATTTTCAAACACAGAGCAAATAAAATTTATTAAACTAAAAAGACAATCCTCTTTTTTTTAAGATTTATTTTATTGTATTTTGACAGAGACAGAGAGAAGAGGAAGGGCCCAGAGCAGTCTTCATAGTTGTACATCATCAGTTTCTGACACGATCTCATTCCACATGGGTAGGCTGGAGTTGTGCAGGGTGGAAACTGGGCTTGAGGCCTCCCACATGGGAGGCACGCCTCCTTGGGCTAGGAGCCAAACCAAGGAGTGAGAACTGAACTGGGGGCACTCCTCATGGGAAGCACACCCCAATTCAGCATCTGGGTTTGCATGGGCTGGGGCCGGGATGCAATTCTTGTTCCCTGGGGCTGCGAAGTGAGTGCTTAACTCCTTGAGCCATCCCAGCTTCCCCCAATTTATTTCTTATGCTTTAATCAACTCACACTAGACTCTACAAACTTGCAAATTTATTTTTAAAAATGTGTCATGACTAAGAATAAAAGCCATTAGCAAGACAAACAAATGTATATAGACACTAACAATTATTCCATGAACTTCAATTTAATTGATAAACATTGTATATAGAGAAGTTGTGTATATTTTCACATTTTCAAAGATAAAAAACCTAGTATGAGTTAAAATTTAGAGTAGGGTATTTAGAAATAGTTCTTGAAATTCTGAGTTTTCTTCATTATAGACATTTGATTAATTAATTACCCCTTATTCTAACCAGTAAAGAATCAATATGTTTTGATGATTTTCTTGCTATGTAAAATAGCTTTGTGAATTATATCAAAGAAGTTGAATTGGGCTGCAAGGCCTAATTAATGTTAAAATACAAATTGCTATTAGAATGATATTTATACTATTTGTTAAGTGAGAAATACCTGTAAACAGTTAGGTTAGTGCTAGACTATAGGAATCATATGACTATAGCATGTAATATAAACAAGAATGCACTCATTAGGTACCATAGGTTTTTCAGTATTGACAATAAGAGCAAGAAAGTATTCAAGTAACATTAATAAAGAGTAGGGATGAACAATTTTAATCACTCTGTGATTAATGATAATGACAACAACACAATTATGGCTTTATTTTAGGAAATGTTTTCTAGTAATTTATTCCATTCATCCTAACTTAAGAGTTAACAATCTACTGCTGGATAGAAACAGAATGACTAAGAACTTCACATAAACAAGAAATCCAGAGGATTTATAAACTGACATTTTATTCCATAGAGGTTTGTAGATAGATTCACTGCATTGCTTACTAAGGAAAATTCTTTTAGCTAACAAAAGGATTTAGACTGAAAAGTTCAAAAACTGGGCATCTTTAAAGTGTTGCTATTTTCCTAAGTTTCTTACTTTATGAAACTAAATCACAGTTAGGGTAGAATAAAAGTTCCTCTTTAACAAGATAAATGCAATCAATTTAATGAATTCTTCTTGGAGACAAGGATGAGATGGAAGAAATTATTTGTTCATTATGCTAATTAAAAAAGGGGATCTAAACTCTGTGAAAACAAAACTGATGAAAGCGTATTCATTTTGTCTAGTTAGAGTTGTGAGGCACAAAATCCACACACAGTGTACAGGCCATGGATGTTGATTGGAGATTGCTTATAATTATTATTTTTTGGTATGTAGTAAATATGGTGTTTATTTTTTACCTATGATTGTTTGACATATTAAACACATGGAAAGTAGAAAATCAAGAAAAGAGAGATCACTGAGCAAACCAGAGGGAAACTCTTAATGTTCCATTGCAGTTAAGTAGCATATAAACTAAGGCATAAAGAAAAAAAAAAAAAGAAAAAGATTCTAATGGCCTTCTTTTATGAAACTGCTAAGAAGTCCAGCTGAAACAGTGTTCACAATATATAATACTGGCTTGACAACAGAGAAAAATGTTTTCAGCCAGCTTTTTTTCATTACCCAGTCAGAGAGAGCTCGCGGGGATATAAAAGTTTAGTCATCATTTACCAGCTCTTTTTGATCCACCCCATATTCTTCATGAGGGCTGGAAAGTGTTGTTCTTGCCCTCATAGTTTCAGTTATTAATAAAAGTCCTAGTATGTGAGTGAATATGCATGACATTGAGCTCTGAGCTGCTGAAAAGAAAATAGTTTATTTCTGAATGAGACTAAATGTAGATCAACCTCTTTTCTAAGAGTCAAGGGATCAAATGAACTCAAATTTGGAATTAATTTCATGTGAAATAATATGCTATATTAAAACAAAATGACTATGTTTTCCAAACATTTTTATATGATGAAATATATTTCAAATTATAAATATAGGGCTGATGAAAACTCTAGAAATTTTGTAAGCTTTAAAAAAAATAGTATGATGTATTATAAATGATATGTACTTATTAAATAAATTCAATATTCCCCACTGGCAATTAACTAGATCTAGTTTATATAACTTAAAAAATTTTTCTGAGCAGGGCAAATAGAAAACAGGTCAAATTTCATTCCATTTTAGTAAGTTCTAGTCTTAAGACTTTGCTTAACCATGTGTTTCCCTTTGAGCTTTTATTCAACATGTGTAAACAGAATCAGTTACATGCTATACAAGTACGAAGTTGAAAGGCTCTGTCCTTCTTTAATCGAAAGCTCTTCGAGACCTTTGGTTTTCTTAAATTCCAACAGTAAACAGTAGTGACAAATGCACCAACAAATAAATAACACTATTAATATCTTTTGGATTTATTTATACCCTTGAACATGATGAATACCAGAGTCACTCATTTTTAAGATAATATGGTGAATAGAAGCATGAACCTCAAACTCAAAAAGACGTCAGTTTGAGTCTTGGAAGTAACACTTGCAATATTATTAAATGCATTATTTCCCTGACCATATTTCTACATTAGTATAATAGATTACCACCCTGACTCTTTCCACCTAACTCACAGTGTTATCTGGGGACAACATACGCCAGAGAATAGTCTGCTAGCTACCTACACAGAAGTCATTTATAACAGCTGCCTATTAAACAAATATTTTCTTGGGAAAGCCGGGATGGCTCAGAGGGTTAAGCACTTGCTTGGAAGCCCCGAGGATCAAGGATCGAATCCTGGCTCCGGCCCGGGCGGACCCACATGCTGAACTGGGGTGTGCTTCCCGAATGCAGTGAGGCCCCCAGTTCAGTTCAAAAACAAAAAACAAAAAAACCCAAATATTTTCTGGAGCGCAGAAATGACTTATATAATTAACATCTAGAAATGCACATCAAGAACCCGAGTTTTAGCAAGTATTTTAGCTAAATTTGGATTGTGATTTGCAATATAATTTCTAAGAAATAATATGTTATGTAAATTAATAGTTCTGTATATTTTTTATTTATATATAATAGAGATGTTATATTTTAGAGTTCCTACTTTTCTTTCAAAAAGTTTTACCTACTAAAATAATATGGCGTTATCTCCTTAGTGCAAAAGCAACACACTTCAATTATACCTCTAGCTAAATTAAGAGCATCCTTATTTTAATATCACTATTATTGTTCTTAAAATTGTCATTTGACTTTATTACATAAGGGAAGTAGCATACACTATGAATCTTGAAAATTAAATCTTCTAATATTTGAACCCACTCAATAGCATCTGGGCTTTAAGATAAGTTATTCTTAAAATGTGGCCCCAGAACAAGCATTGTCACTATCACCTGGGAACTCGTTAGAATGAGGAAGTCTGGAGTGGCACTCAGCAAGCTCTCTTTTATAAGGCTTCATTCAAAGTGATTGGGGTGTATGCTCAATTATGAGGCCCATTGCTCTAAGATAATTGGACTAAGGACTAGTATTGTAGGATTATTTGACTTATTCTTTAGAGTATATCCTACATTCAACCTGCTTGATATTCAGTGGAAAAAGGAAGCAAATGCTATTTAATACAGGTTCTCACATTGTATTTATCTTTTCTTAACTAAGGATAATTGTGGTTAAGACTGGTGTATTTTTCACAATCTATCCTATTGTCAGTCCACTCTATTTATGTCTCCTCAAAGACAGCCCAAGAGTTCTCTAATTCTTATATTTGGGCATAGACTTTAACTCCTGATAACCCTTAAAGATAAATTTTCTGGCAGGAGGTATCTGGTTGTTTTAGAAAAAGGCTTGATCTTTTGTCTATACTTAATTGTACTGAAAGATTAGCTATCTTTTCTCTTCTATTGAAAACAGAGATAAGTGAACTGACTGGATTTTATTTTCAGCTGGAAGCCCACAGGGAATTCAAGTTATGCTAATGGTATGCTGAGAATTCTATTCTGCCACCATTTGAGCTTTCTATCTAAATAAAACATATAAAACAAATTCTCTGCAACCAATTTTTATTCAGTCTTTTTTATTCACAATTTTGAGAGGTAATATAGTAGAAATTAATTTTCTTCCACATTTTTTTAACCTGGTTTATGAAGGGAAGGCATCTGTGCTAAGAATATTTGTAAAAGAAAATTATTTGATTTTTAAAAATAAGGGCAACATATTATAGGCCAGTGTTCACTTTGGGACCTACATTGAAGTGTGGTGCTTATAACACTGGTTTTATTTAGTATATTGAAGAGGCTTCAGCTGAAATGTACAAGTGGGAGGCTGACATTCTGCAATCCCTTCTTCTTTACTGTTTCTTTTTTGTTTCATTTTATTTTTCCTTTCTGCCACTGGATCTACTGTCCAGAATTCCACTTTTCCTGACTGGGCCCTGCCAAAATACCTGGCTATTCTTCTCATCAACGCTGACCACTTGGGTTCTTTCTGGTTGGCTTGGGTAAGAATTCAGAGAGACTTCAATCACAGTTCTAATCCCTCTCACAAGCACCGCCAGCATCCTTGGAATCTCCAAGCACATGGTTAATGTAGAAGAATACCAATCCATAAAATATGATAGTGCTGTCATGTATATAACTGACTAGTCCAGATTAGAGCTGTCATCCAAGGCCAATCTAATTTCCTGCCCTGGAAATTAGAACAGCAGTATTCAAACCATAGTATACTGTATCTGTTGATTTAAAGGCATGTAAACTTGGAAGCTGGAGTCAGTTTTGTCTTGATGTGTAAACTGAAAATTATATAATTTTATTCTTAGATTATAGAAAGTTCAAAAAACAGTGCCCTGAGAGTTGCAGAGGACAGAGATGGAAAAGGGACATTTTGGTGTTTTTTTAGTTGTGGTTCTAAATTATTCCTGATGTTAGGATTTATCCCTGTGCCAGGGTCTAGGGAGTATAACCTTTTAATTAATTTTCCTTTTGTGATAAACGAATTTATTTGGATTCTATAATATTTCTTTAAAAAAATCAATATAATATTATCTTCGAGTATTCTATTGCAAATGGACAGTTAAGTTAGTGTTTATGAACTAACTAGGGTGACAAACCTAAAGACCATATCTCAAATGGGTTTTGAGTTCAAAACGTATGTAAGAATTAAAGTGTTGGTACCACAGTCCTTGTGAAGGGTTGTGTTTCGGTTCTTTATTGATATTTTGAAACATTATGGTACCTCCTATATTTCTTGTTCATTGTGACTTTAAGTTCTGTTCCATTAAAAAATAGGTTATATAGCTTATAAGGTTAAATATATTTTTATACATTTGTCATGTATTATATCTAACAGCAAATATATAAAACATACATAATAATGTATTCTGCTCTCATACATATATACATTACTGGATGCTCTCAGGTATTCTGATCCATATAATATGAGAACCAATTCATCTCATAAATAATATTAGTCTCTTCATATCTTAACATAGTTTTGTATGTTCAAAACCATCTGAAAAAGAATACTATCCAAGTTGGAAAGATAAAAAAGAACATATTTGACTTTAGTGTAAAGTGAATGATTCACAAATTTAACACTCAAAATTGAAAAAAATAAAAAGTGTTGAAGAGAATGTGGAGAAAAAAAACTCCTATACACTGTTGGGAATGTAAATCGGTATAGCCACTTTGGAAAATACTATGGAGGTGCCTCAAAAGATTAAGAATGAAATTACCATATGACCCAACAATCCCCATTCTGGGTATTCACCCAAAAATCTGAAAACTTTTTTTCACAAAGACTTATTCATCCTTATGTTTATCATAACATTATTCATGGAGGCCATGATATTAAAACACCATTTTGTCCTTCCGTAGATGACTGGATAAAGAATATGTAGTATGTATACACAATGGAATATTACTTGGCCATAAGAAAGATGAAATACTTTCATTTGTGACAACATGGGTGGACCTTGATGTCATTGTGCTAAGCAAAATAAGTCATACAGGAAAAGTCAAGAACCATATGATTTCACTCATATGTGGGATATCAAGCCTAAAACCGCAAATAAACAAGACAAACAAATTAACAAAAACTTATAGACACAGACAACAGTTTAATTGTTACCGGAGGATAAGGGGGTAAGGGGATGGTAGAGAAGGATTAAGGGGGTCAAAAATATGGGAATAAAAAGAGACTTGACTTTGATAGTGAACACACAAAGAAACATATAGATGATGTATGACAGAATTGTACATTTGAGTCCTACATAATTTTATTAACCAATGTCATCTAATAAATTTAATTTTAAAATCATAAAAGTAGAAAAAAATGAAAAGCAGGTAAACAGACATTTTGAATTTTACTACAATTTCCAGAATAAAATGAACTTTTATTATGATGTTGTAGATATGTGTAATATATTAAAGAAATTCACATATATTTTTGTTGTAAAGATAGTTATAGATCTGAGATCAGCTATACAAATATATAACAAAAGAAATTACAGTTAAAAAAAGGACAAAGCTTTATTAGGTGCTGATATCAAGACAGTTTCTTAAATACGCATTTTTTTGTGGGTTTTTTTGGGGTTTTTTTGTTTGTTTGTTTTTGACAGAGAGAGAGAGAGAGAGAGAGAGAGAGATACAGAGACAGAGAGAGAACTGAATTGGGGGAACTCCCCAGTTCAGCATATGGATCCACACGGGCCGGGGCCGGGATTCGATCCTTGGTCCCTGGGGCTGCAAAATGAGCGCTTAACCCATTGAGCCATCCTGGCTTCCCACATTTTTTTTCTTATGTAGCACCTTTTATGGTTCTTCCTGAAAATTGAAGTCACTGGTATACTAAACTAGGCACGCAAATTTATCTGCATTTTATTTCCCTAATTCATTTGCCATCAAATTTAGTCTTGTGTTTTCAGATTTTCCCTGTGTTTCTAGTAATGGCATTGTTTTAGGTAGATTTCTTATAGTTTCTACTTAGAAATTTCCAATTAGCAAAGATGAAAGGGAAATGACATTTATTGATTACTCATTGAGTGCCAGTCAACTTGTATGGATTATATAATTGTGCTAGGCAAAAACCACATACTCATAAATTTACATCTTGAAATTGAGATTTTCCCCTAAGGAGCTGAGACTCAGACCAATTGAGAAACATGTTAGAAATTCCAGAGTTTTGAGAATTGAAGTCAGAATTTCAATCACAAGCATTGTGCTCTTTCTAATACACCTGTCACCTGTTTCAAGTAAACACGAATGTGCTGAATGCATGAAGCTGAATTTCATATCATTGAACTAATGGTTTGATATGAACATTTGCTTAATAGTATTGGAGTGACTTCTATAGTTTGAACCCTTGTATTAGTTCAAGTCAAAGTTTGTGCATTTGTTGAAGTAAAATAGAGATGTGTAAAAGAAGAGATGATTCTGCTTTATTAATTTTATGAGAATAAGTTATAGAAATTTTGATTACCTGACAAATTATTTTGGTAGATTTTTTAAGGTGCTTTAGAATATACACTTATTTTTCTCTCACAGAGCATGAGGAATACATCTAAAACATAAAATGCGTACCTTAACTCATTTCTTTTGGCTTTCAGCAAGCATCAAACTCATTTTCTTGAGAGTTAAAGTGTTTAATATATAAGGGCTGTCTGGAAAGTATCCAGCCATGTAATATAAAAAAATACAAGCACTTATTTTTCTGGACAGCCCTTGTATATTATTTGCACCTAGAAAAGATAGACTTTGGTATTTATAAAGATTTTACATTTCACTTTTAATGCTATTATCGGAGGAAAATATATTACAATTATTATAAGGAGATTACTAAATTTGGTTAGATTGTACTTGAGAAATAGAAAGTGCAATTGTTTTTTGTATATTAATGAATAGAAAGCAATCAATTCTACACTCTTGAACAAATGTACTTTTATTGAGAACACGGTAAGAATAGTCAGAATTTGCTGACATCAAGATTCTCAAAAAGTATCAACAACAACAACAAAAGAGATATGCCTAAAAGGCAATTTTAAGTTGGGAGTTTCCTAAGATAAAGTAATAGCTTTCTTCCAAGACTGTATTTTGGTGCCCCCAGAAGACTTGTGTTTGAAATTCATTATAGTGAGGAAGTGTTATAGTCTACTGAAGACTGAGGGTTAATTAGAGACAAATACATCTTGGCAAAAGTCCTAAAAAAAATTTTTTTTTCAACTCTTCTGAAGTGAGTGACTTTGGGAGACTGAGCTGCATGATTGGCTGGAAATGGGTTCCTTCTAATTTAACTCCAGAGAAGAGAGACATGAGCCATCTTATTTAAAATTTTTGTTCAAAATAATTAAAGAATGACCTGGAAGGGAGGGAGGGAGGACAGAGTGAAAGAATCACAGATCATTTATCAGTCCAGAATAGCTGGGAAATGCACTTTAACATATACTGCTAATATTTATTCCTAGCAGCTGTCCAAAAATCTTTTGTCAAAATTATTATTTTATAAATAATTTTATTTACATGTGGTCACCCTTTTTTAAAAAATTTCATTCTTTGCTGACTTCTTATTTTATAGGCATAAATGTACAATTCTACTACAACTTTCAGATTCTTATTTTTCCTATGTTTTGGTGCATTGAGAATCCTGCACCAAACAACTAAAAGTGTGGAAGAACAAAAATGCTAAAGTTTCTTTTCCATACAGAGCCAGGCAGTTGGATTCACATGGTCACATATCTACATAGTACCTATTGGAGTGTCAGTAAGTTTCAATAAAAGCCATACTTCATGTTTAATGGTTGAAACTTACTTTAGAAAGCAGAGTAATTCACATGCATTTTCCATTCATAATACCTAAAAATGTAGTCTACTTAAGTCATGCACTCAACTAAACATCTCTTTCTGTTTCAAATCAAATGAATGAAGCTTATGAATATACACAGAATAGAAAGTGTTATCATTGATTGATTTGGGTTACTATAAGAGCAAAAGCATTTTGGGGGGGGGCGATTATAAGTGCAGTGTCTTTTTTTTTTCCTTTTTTCTTTTTAATTTATTTTTATTGTTTTTGACAGAGAAAGAGAGATACAGAGACAGAGAGAAGGGGGAGGGCCCAGATCAGTCTCCATGGTTGCACATCACTGGGTTTTCCACATAGTTTCATTCCACAGGTGGGCGCGGGGCTGCACAGGCCAGGAGCTCGGCCAGGGTCTCATGCTGGTGAGAACCGAACTGGGGGCACTCCCCAGTTCAGCATATGGGTCCACATGGGCCAGGGCCGGGATTCGATCCTCGGTCCCCAGGGCTTCAAAGTGAGAGCTTAACCCACTGAGCCATCCCGGCTTCCCCATTTTTTTTTTTGATAATACAGTGTATACAGTTTTATTTTTCTAACTGGGTAACTTTAATGATATCCCACACTCATATGTATTACTAGGCTTTCTAAAAACTTATTTTCTACAATTGCTTTTATCAAATAAAGCACAAGCCTTTTATGTCATTTACTCCTCTTTTCTCTTTGCAATTGTACCCAATACTGAACAAGAAGTAGACAAGACATAGTTTGGCTTTAGGGTCAATGTTCTATATAGGTAAAATTTTAAATCCAGTATGAGTTGTTTAAATATTCATGTCGCTTTGAAAAATGTGCACAAAACAAACAAACAAAAACTTATTTTTATTTAGTCAGCAGCAGCAATCAGAGTTTATCGCAGGAGGGAGCAGAGGGTCATTTGGCTAGACTCTAGAGGCAGTGCATAAAAGATGGTGCTAAGATTGAAACCTAGATCTATCTGAGTATAAAATTAATACCATAAATAACTAATTCTGCTGCCTCATAGTAGCACATGTAAGCACTAGGGGGCCATACTTACTTGCTTTGGATTCTACATGACTTGTCTTCTTTTTGCATTACTATTTTTAAAAACAAATTTTAACTTAAGAAGTTATATGCCATTTATAAGGTGTAAAAGGGAACATTTTAAAAATATATTGTCAAAACTGAGTTACATAACAATGCCACCTGAAAATTCAGTAGCTTGAACAATAAGCATTTATAATTTTGTGCACAAGCTTACAGGCTTTCGTATGGTGTTCTCACCCACACAGCTACATATTAGAAATGAAGATTTTCTGATCTTTGATAAACTCTTGTCTCTAGGGTTTCAGTTATGTCAACTACATTGACTTGGATTTGCTCCATATGTTCTCTTCAGCAGTGTAGATCAAGTAAGCATCCAAGGGAAAAAAGAAAAGTAAGAAAGAAATTTAGGCTATTAGACCTAAATTTGATACTGGAACATCATCATTTTCAACATACTCTATTGGTCAAAGCAAGTCAAAAGTTTATCTCAGAGTCACTGTGTAGAGAAGTAGATTACTGTGGAGTCAGTTCAACTGTGGATAGAGAAATACATGAAGAAATTAGCTATTTTTCCAACAATTCTACTGTAAAGAATTTTATATAGACTTTGAAAGATAAAAAAAAATCTATAAATGTCCTGATTTCTAACTTTATGGTTTAATATTCAATTCAGTAGATTGGGAAATTATTTGAAATTAATTCTAGCTATCCCAGTAAAAAATTATAGTTGAAGATTTTTATTATTATTCTTGAAAGTAAAGTAGACTGTACAAGTATGCTAATGTCACAATGTGAGCAACATTAAAGTCACATCTCTGTGTTTCAAATTTAACACTGAACTGTATTTAGCTTATCTGCTAAAGCAGTGAACTCAGCAACTTTCATGTTATGCTCTAGGAATCCCTCTTTAGAACACACCTCAATGTAGCAAAACATTATTTTTAATTATCAAAATGCCAGATCCATATATTACCCACATCTCACTGGAACTTCTGTTGACATCAACAGATATATCTTTTGTAGCATATGGTCCTAATAGGTAACACTTTTTGTTTTGAATAATTATTTTCTTTTAACTCCCAAACAATAGAGGACTTTCCAATATAATTTTTTCCTGTCCTTTGGTTATGACTCTTTTAAGGGGTCTGAGTTTTATTAGTCAAAACTTTGTAAGAAACTTTAAAAGCCCATTAATTTACACAGAAGGCAGTTTTCTAATGCTAACATATGAGGGCTGTCCAGAAAACCATCCAGCATTGTCAATGTAATAAAAATAGTTACGTGAGTGGATACTTTTTTGGACTGCCTTTGCATATATTTTAAAATAACTATATACAAAATAATATTTGATTATTTGCATTAATAATAGTAGTAAAACAATTTTCTGTGATGTTATTCAGTTTCAACTTCTGCTGAATTATTTTTACACATGCTTGATATTTGAGGAACAAAAATAGCTTAGATCATAAATGGTTTTCTCAAGTTTTATCTGATGGTGAAATGAACAAATATTTACATCATTAACAATACATGATTGATTTTACTAAAGTAAGTTTAGTGGGCTAACAGCATCCAAGAATATACAGAAAAATACCCACCAAGCACACAAACATAGTCTGATAGTAGTAGGTATTAATTTAACCACTGTAATAAAATAAACTGGAAAACTGCAAGGTTTCTCTCTAAATTCACAGTGTGCTTACTTTTCATACAGGAATAACATTGATTCTGTATAGATAACATGAGAATTAAATGAACTAATGTAGAAAAAAGGATTTTGCTTAGTATCACATAGAAAAAATATCACCCAATATTTAGAAAACAATGTAGATAAGTAACAAAAGCTTTTGAGTTTTGTATTTTTGTCAAAATTGATAACAACCTTTTTATTCACTTACTTTCTCTTTCATCTTTACCTTATTCTTCTACCTTTATTCATCTCAATATTAATATTCATATTAGAATAGTGTGATTAAAAATGTAAAACTAAATTGATTCATTACTTACTATTTTATAATCTTTTTCCTTCAACTAGAATGAGTAATGTATAAAATTACAGATATAGTTACCATTGCATTTAGAAAGTTGTGATATTTTCTTTTTTTAATAATTTATTGAGGTGACATTGATTAGTAAAATTATATATAGATTTCTACTGTATACTTCTATAATATATCATCTGTATATTGCATTATGTGTTCACCACCAAAAGTCAGATCTTCCTTCACCATATATTTGACCCCGGTTATCCTATTTTACCCTCCTTCATTATGGTTACAGATCTTGCACATAAAACTTTTTATAAAACATAGGCATCAACTCACTCCAGAGACTCACGTTAATGACATAACAAAAGATTCACTATTACTTTTGCAAATTATAAGAGCACTTTAGCGAGGTGGGAAATGAAGATGACATTTAAACCTGACTTCCTGTTCGGTCTTCTTCAGTAAAATAAACGAAGTAATATGTGGTTCAGGATAATAAGAAGGGCAGCGAGTTAAATAATGTGTAATGTAATCGGTTTATTTAAAAAAAAAAACTATATAAAAACAAAAATAATTTTGTTCAATATGTTTTTACATTGACTTTACATTAATAAATTAAAAAAATTATTTTTAAACTATCACAGGTGAAATCCTCAGAATAATTTAAGGATAAAAAAGTTTTTTATTATCAGAAATTGTCAGTTTTCTTTCTGAGCATATGTTAAAAAACGTGTTTTCACACGTTTTGTGGAAAAAATTCATAAATATAAAATATCTTTATGGACTGAACCTACATAAGTATATAAATACTAATCATCTTGGACATGGAAATTTTTTAATTTATTAAAAATAAATTTCTAATTTTGTTATAAACTGATTATTAGAATATTTAAAGTTTGGTTTATATTTGAATTTAGTTAATTGGCTTTTTAAGTCTACTCCAGAAGTAGAGCTATAAGTTTATCATTCTTGCTTTATCCATATATGCCAACTGGCAACTTATTCCTTATAAATGGGTGAGTTTGAAGTTCATGCGGATAATTGGAAGCAGTCATGGTGTGGTATGTATTTAAGGGCATTTGTACAAAAGGGTGGTGGGGGACAAATGGGAAGAGTAACAAGGATGTATCAGTTTTCAATTCAGTTAAGTGAATATGAAGTACAGAGACTAAAGACATCCTATCAGTACTCTCTTTGCATGCCTAAAAAATCAGAATATTTAGGTCTCATAGTACAAAGAGTACATGGAAACCAAAGGCTCCATGTGTCTTTCCAAAAATCACTGATCTCTCTGACAGTGAATGTTATTTTATATCATATTGTGACATTTTCCTCCAGAAGGGTGTGATCAAGACTGCTTGTGGTTTTTTCAAACATAGTATTGTTTTCCTTTTTTTAAGTTATGACTGGAAGAATTTAAAAATAAATTTCAAGATTTTTGTTGTGTTTATTATGAAGGTTTAAAGAATATAGATGTATATTTATACACCTCATAATTACAGATCCCCTCCTACAGGGAATCATACATGCATATCTATTACACTCAAAGCTTCCATTCCTTAATCAAGCATTTTGTGATTATGCAAATTTGAAAGGTAATGAGGTATACCCTATAATAGATAGCAAATCAGTGTTGTTAAGTAAGTCCTGATAAATGAAAAAGAAATGACTCTGTGGAAGTGAAATTTTCATAATTAGTGAATTAATTACATAAAATAAAGTGACACATTTTCATATATTGCATTTGTTTTCTTGCATTTATTTGGATGCTACTTTTTCTCATTGTCTGTGACTAAATAGGCCCCCTAAGTCCCATCAAATCCAGCAATCAGGAAAATTATGAAATAGATAAAAGAGGGCTTCAATACAAATATGCACTTGTCAAGTCTATGGCCTACTGCTAGTTCAGAATTTGTTTTATGGAATCACTTTCCATGAGCTGTGATACTTTCAAGAGTCAGTGGCAATATTTTAAGCTTTGGCATTTTCACTTCCAGGGTATGATTTAAGGCAGAACATTTTCAGACATCAAACAAGAAATTGCCTTTTTCATAATTGCTATTTCTTATATATTGCTTAACGTCTTCCACGTATCTTGGTTTTAACCATTGCAATGAACTATGAGTTGCTCATTCGCAAATTGAAGTACATTTTCGTTGAAAGTTTTCATATTTTCCCCTTCCAGAAAGGAACTCATGGTTTGGTAGGAGTTGGAACAAAATGATAATGTTTTGTACTTTCCAAATATTTCTGTTAATAGGTCTTTATTAAAGGTGAATTAGTATTTCATCTTCAAAAATGAGGAACACATTGTAATACAAAAAACGTTATTTTCTGTAACATATAGGAGTGATTACCTCATTCTTCTTATGTAATTGTATTATTGAAAGAGGAAAAAATTGCAACTGTCTATGAGGAAATCAGTGTTTCAGAAGATAAAATCAGATTCTCAAGAAATTCTGTCTCAGAGGCTTGAAGATGATTTTTGGAAAAAATTAACATTAGAAGAGTTTTGTTTTCTTATGTGAGAAGCATATTTGTTTCAGGTGGAGTAGGAAGTCAAAAGTATAAAAACAATATCTAGGAGCTAATTGTTGTCTTTATTTGCTAAATTGCTTTTTGTATAAATATAGAATGTCCTAAAAAAATCATTTTGAGTGATTATAAAGCCAGTGTTTATTAAGATAAATTTTATTTTGAAATTGTGAAAGAATCTACAGAGAGGACTATATATATATAAATTTAAAAAAATCTATTGCCTGTTTTTAAACTGATGACCTTTCTGATCTAGGCACTGCAGGCAACCCAAAGCAATGGAATCCCAAACATTAAGACTCATTTCATGTAGGTTTGTGTGCATTCTCAATCAATGGCTACCTTCAATGAATTCATTAACTGTTGCTGGTTTTGTACCATAAACTTTACATTTTATGTATCGCCTAAAAAACTGTAGTAGCATGCGGTCTGGTGAACTAGAAGGTTATTATTCACCCATTATTTCAAGTTGGTGGAACCTAAAAAGGAGAGAAAATTGTGTGATATACCAGCTGTTAAAGTCTCTATACATTCTTTTGCGACATCCTGTATATATTCTTTCCTTTATTGTTAAATTTATTAGGGTTACATTGGTTAGTAATAATTACATAGTTTCCAAGTATACAACTCTTTCCATTACCATATATTTAGCTCCCCTTCCCTTCTCTCCCACTCACTCACCCCTTATCCTCAGGTCACCACTAAACTATTGACTGTGTCCATGAGATTTTGATTCTTTGTTGCTTTCCATTTTATATTCCACATATAAATGAAGTCATGTGGTTCTTACCTTTTTTTGGGGGGGGAGGGGAGGGTCTGGCTGATTTTATTTAGCGTGATGTTTTCAAGTTCCATCCATGTTGTTGTGAATTTCATCTTCTCTTATCTCTGAGTAATATTCCATTGTGTATTTGTACTACAGCTTTTTTTATCTAAGTCATCTATCAAGGGGCACTTTGGTTGTTTCCATGTCTTGGCCACCATGAACAGCACTGTAATAAACATTAGGTCCATACGTTTTTACAGACTAAAGTTGTCAAGTTGTTTGGGTAGATACCCAGAGGAAGATTGCTGGGTCACAGGGTAGCTTCATTCCCAATTTTCTAAGGAATCTCCATACTGTCTCCCAAAGTGACTGTACCAATTTGCATTCCTACCTGCTGTGTATAATAGTTCCTTTTTCTCCACAGCCTCTCTAGCACTTGCTGTTCCTTGTTTTGTTGATTATAGCCGTTCTAGCAGGTGTGATGTGGTATCTCATTGTAGTTTTGAATTGTATTTTCCTAATAGCTAATAAAGTTGAACATATTTTTCTTATGTCTCTTGGCCATTTGTAAGGACATTCTGTATATTATGCCTTGTTGATTGTTTGCATTAGATACTTGTATTTGAAGAGTCCTACAGTGTTTAACTTTTCTAAAATCTTTAGTATTTTTACTCTCTCTTCAGATTATGTCTCAGATTCTTTTTGTTCACTACTACAGTGTTTCATTAAACTTTATCATCAAACAATATTTGAAGGTTTTTTAAGAAAGATATTTTTATTTATCCAGTTTTTGTTTGTTTGTTTGTTTTGATTTGGGGGGGATAGTAGATAGAACATACAGTGGAAAAATCAATTAAAGTGAGGGAAATATGTCTTAACTTATACTGGGATAAAATTTGAATTGAAATAATACACTTTTGAGATGAACATTTTATTTAAATATAGATGTATTAAATTTGCAAAAGCTCAATTTTGGAATATTCATCCAGGCTCTATAATGCTAAAGTCTAATTTATCAGAGAATAGATTTGATGAGAATAAACTAGAAAGTAGGGAATGACACATGTTAAGCCTGGGGCAGGAGAGCCACAGCAAAATAAATTCTAATATTTTGAGGGGAAATCCAATATCATATTGGTTGTTCCCTCCTTACCGTTTTGAGAACTGGTAGAAGACCATCATACATCAAAATGGGGAAACCACAGGTTCCATATTGCATTTTAATGAATATATAGTCAAAATGGTATAAGTTTAAAACAGAAATAAGTCCATATCTATTAGTAAAGATTACTACAAAATATCAAAATTTAAAACTTTATTATACAGATATTTATTGAGCAGGAAACATATTTTGCAGAAACAAAAAATGCCTGCTTTCATGGAACTTACTTCTAGAGAGAGTGGAGGGCTAAGAGTAAAAATTTTCAAATATCAGCAAAATTAGGTGTTTCTTTGCTAGGCTGAATTTGTAGAAAATTAATATTTCAGTAGTGAATATACATTTAGGGTGTAAATTTAGAACTTACCCATATTGTCTTAGAATTCTTACACAAAGTTCAGCTAGTTTAATCATTTATAAAATGTTTAAACTTTAGAGAACTAAACAAAGGCTTAGAAGAAGAAATAATTATATTATTTTTAAAACAATTGCTCTTCACTATTATTTGTCAGAATTAACAGTTGTATTTTAATTAACAGCAGTGGTTTTCTCATGACCTCTGATTGTTTCTGTGTTCATTATTTGGAGTATTAAAAAAAAGGAGAAATCATACATGTGCTGTTGAAACTTAAGGAAACATTTGTACATTTTAGTTAGAAAAAGAGAAGATTCAAATAGGTAGACATACAGACAGATAAACATAGTTTTGTTATCTTAATAGCAAGTCCTCAAAAATAGATTGGACACTTATCTACTTAACTGGTAATAACTCTTATAGTTTCTGACACCTTGTAGATGCTCATTTTATGTTATAAATGTATTAAGCTATCTGTCAGCAGTTATTAGACGTCGTTTAATATGGGTAGGTTTATAAAATTTGTTTGGTGATTATTGTTTATGTATATCTTTATTTCAGCTGCATATTCCATAAGAAAATATAACAAAAGTTATGAAAACTAATGTTATTTTATGGAACGGAGGGCCTTGTTGGTCAGCAGCACTGTAACTCATGAGCTCCTAGAGTTGAGTCCCTGTTCTATTTAAAAGAACAATGAGATCATTGAACTCTACACAAAATTGGAAGAAAGAAAAATTGAGAAAACAAGGGAGTACCAAAGATGCCCTTTCCTCTATTTTGCAACTTTGTCCAGGGCTAGCTTTATTTTCCGATTATGATTTATGAGTATGGGAGATCCCTGAGCACTTACATGATTTTACATTATCATCTTTTGGCTTTCTGGAAAGATTTATGTACATTTGAGCAGCTGACTTTGATACAAAGTTTTGTTTAGAATGGAAGTACTCCAGGATTTTCAGTGTATACTTGGGAGACTACTTGTCATTTAATAGTATTTTGCATTATACTTGTGTGGAGAAATTTATAATATTTAACCATCTGCGAATATTTTGATACAACAGGGGAGTGAAGACATAGAACAATACTTCAGTTGGCCTTTTCTTTCTTCGAGTAAGTAGATGTTGATCTTTCCTGTCTCTACCACACAGGAGGCTACTGCTGCTCAGTGCAAACATTATCACCTATACAGTGTTCATCAAAGATTTAGCCTTTGTCATACATAAATAGAGCCAAGGCAAGAAATGCTTTTTTCAATGAGCAATAATTTTGTTCCTGCCCAACAGGGAGCAGTTGGGCATAAATAAAGGCTATCTTTTTGTCAATAACAATATTATTAAGAATAATAACATGCAAAACTGCATTGAAAAATTAAAACCTAATTGGGAGGAAAGGTGGTTTAAGTTTTCATGAATAAGTGTTTGTACATGAAGAAGAAACACAGCTGATAACTAGTGAAAAAACTAGATAAGCCATTACTCACTTAGCTTTCAGTTAAGGACTATAAAATATATCCTATTTTATGAGTTTAAAATACCACGCAAAAGAACCAGGAAAAGCATGTCATCAGGTTTACTTATAAGTCTGTAAATAGTTTTGAATTGACCATTTTTAACTTTAGGAAACAGTCACTATTATTATTATTATTATTATTATTATTATTATTATTGAAAATACATACTTTATTAGGAGAATAAACACAAAAATGTCCTTGACTATATTGTGCTAATACAAAATAATTTTTAAATATATGATCTTTTACAATGTACAATAGGTAATAGTAATTTTTGTAGGTACATAGAAGACATATATCGAATAATTTCATAATTATATCCAGTGAAGAAGAAAATATTCTTAGGTGAAAACAACTATCATACAAAGTAAAAATAAGAATAAACTTTTAAAATTCTATCAGTTGTAATAAAGTAACTAAAGTAATTTTGAGACAAGTTGATTGGGAAGCAAATTATTTTTAATCAAATGAAATCTTAAGTATTTGATTTTTGACATTTTTAAAGACATGTAAGTGTTGGCTAGCTAAAGCAGAAAAAGCATGTTGTCGTATTAATTGATACAGAAAAAAACATTTGACAATATGTCTACTCTAACCTATTAAAATGCCCAGCTAATGTCATACTTAGTAATGACAAAGTGAATGTTCCCCCAGGATTAGAAGTGAGGCTTTTTCAATATAGCACTGAAAAGTTTTAGCCACTGTAATAAATCCAGAATAATAAATAAAATCACATAGAATGGACAAGAAACAAAAAGATACTGTCTCTATTTGTCGGTGACACAACTGTATATGTAGAATAGCCCAAGGGATCTAAAAAAACACTTATAGAACTAATAAGCGAACATGTCAAAGTTGCATGGTACAAGAATGTAATGAGAAGTCTGTCTATTTTTTTGATATTTGATTACGATGATTGTTAAGCACTACTCCTTGTTTTTCTCCTTGTGACCCACATCTAGACAAGCTGATGAAAAAGCTTGGGTGGTCTTTCCTTTGGTGTACACAGGGTAATTCAAACCATGCAAGTCCCTTCCACTACTAGGAACATTTACCCAAACTCCACACCCTAACCACAATATAAACCCTGGCCATCTTCTTTGCCCTTTCAAGCCACTATAAACCTTTTTAAGAGGTCTTCCCTGATCCCCCAGAGACTTCAATATTGCAAGTAGCAAACATTTACATACCCTCTTCGTGTGTGTGTTGTATTGATGCTGAAAAGGGGGATCTTGGTAAATGTCACAAGAAAGAATTCAAGGATGTACCAAATGAGTCACAAACAAAACCAAGTGGTGATTCACGAAAAATAAATAGTATAGCACACTCACAAGACGGCATGAGAGTGGATGGCCCTGAAGAAGAGAAACTGTAGCAAAGAACAATGACTCAGGATTTTATTTGAATGAGGACGTGAAATTTTCAACTTTTAGGGGTGGCATTAACGGTGTTCCCAGAGCTCCCTACTAACTACTCCATCCTGTCCAATGGTGAGATTCCCTTGTCCTTATTTGGCATTTGTCATAATTGTCATGGCAACACAGTGGGGTGGCAATTTTTCCCTGCCCACAATGCTAATAGTAGTATTATAATACACTACACTGAGCTGTAGTTGCACCTTTCCTTAAGAAGGTTCTCACCTCCTCCCTTTGTTTTCCACACTTTCTCCTTCCTTTCTTCCCTCCTCTCTTCCCACGGCCCTATTCTTTCTGCCTAGGGTAATAGAGTTATTAATCTTAACATTTAAACCAAACTTTGTGTGGGGTAAATCTGTCTCTGCAAGTGACCATAAAAGTGACAAACACTTTTAAAAAATCATTTGCATTTCTATATTCTAATAGGAATCATGCAAAACCAAAATTAAAAACACAAAACCATTCACAATTATGGTATAGAAAATAAAATACTTAAGTTTATACTTCTAATAAACCATGTACAGCAAGTGTACATTTATAATTAGAGAACATCTAAATAAATAGAGGCATACCATTTTTTTCCAAACAGATCTGTAGATTTAATGCAAATAATTTTAGAATTCCTGCAAATAATTTTGTAAACACAATTTTGTAAGAATTGTTTTGAAATTTATATGAAAAGGTAAAAAAATTAGAGTAGCTAAAATAATGTTGACAAAGAATGAACTGGGAATAATCACTCTACTGACTATTAAAGTTTACTATATAGTTACAGCAACCAAATTAGTTGCTATTAGTGAAATAAAAAACACATAGATCAATTAAATGAGATATGTAACTACAAAAATATGCCCAACTGATTTTTACAAGGTGAAAATTTAGTTTAACAGAGGAAAGATAGCTTGTTTAATAAAGGGTGCTGGGATAATTGGTAAGCCAAAGAAAATAGATAAATAAACCTCAACCTAAACTTCACACATTATAAAAAAAAAAATTAACTCATAATGAACCATGGACATAAATGTAAAATATTAAGCAATACACAACTTTTAGAGTAAAAATGAAGACTATTAGAATATTCTAGGGCCTGCATCTAGTATGACTTCATAGCCTTGACATGAAAGCACCATCCATAAAAGACAAAATATAGGTTGTATTTCATAAAAATTAAAAACATTCACTCTATAAAGGCCCCCGTGAGTGTCCTACAACTTAATGTCAAATAAATAAATAAACAAAAAAAACCCAAATTAGTGATTAAAAATGAGTATAGGACTTGAATAGACATTTCTCCAAAGAGACATACAAATGGTCAACAGGTATATGAGTAGATGTGCAACAGGTATATGAGGAAGTGCAAATTAAAACAACATTGAGAAATATCCTCTTAAAATTATTAGGATGTCCATTATAAAAAAGGTAAGTGTTGGTGACAATGTGGATAAAGAACACTTGAACATGGTTGGTGGGAACGTAAAATGGAATAGCAGTATGGAAAATCATATGAACTTTCCTCAAAACATAAAAGGCAACAGAAATACCATATGATCCAGCAATCCCATTTCTGGATATATACGGGGTTTCGCAGAAGTAACACCCCTTTTTTACAAGCTAGTAATACTCAGGCAGAGTGTTATTTCTGTTGAACCCTGCATATCCAAAATAATTCAAATAAGGATCTTAAAGAGATATCTTTGTTGCAGCATTTTTCACAATAGTTAAGATATGGGTACTACCCAAGTATTCACCGACAGATGAATAGATAAAGAGAATGGTGATATATAAATATAGTACATACAATATACTAATAATATTATTCAGCCTTAAAAGAAGGAAATCCTGTCTTTGGCAGCAAAATGGATAAATCTGAATGACCTTATACTAAGTGATATTTGTCACAGGACAAATACTGCAGATGCCACTTAAATGAGTTATCTAGAATATGAAGCAAAGAATATAACAGTGATTGCCAGGGGTGAGAGTAGAGGAAACATAATTATTTTTCTATGGATATAAATTTTCATGTTTACTAAATAAATGAGTTTTAGAGATATGCCAAATAACATAGTTAACAATATGGTTTTGTGCACTTCAAAATTTGTTAAGAGAGTAGATAAGTGTTCTTACCAGAAGAAAACAAAATTAAAAAAAAAAATGAACATTAAAAAATTGTGGTATGTGTTGAATATGTCTAATACAATGTTTGTAGTGATAGTATCACAGGTGTTTACATATATCTGAACTCATCAAATTATACACATTTAATATATTTAGTTCTTTATACATCTATTATACCTCAATAAAGCTGTTAAAATAAAAAGCCCATGTAAAGAAGATGAAATGACAAGCTATATTCTGGTGAAAAAAATATTTGTGAAGTTACTTATGTCCCATAGAATTGATATGTATTATACACAAAGAACTCTCAAAATTTAATGTTGAAAAGTAAAGAAAAATGCAATTTGGAAGTGCACAAAATACATCAACAGACATTTTACTAAAGAAAATATTCAGCATAATTAGCCATCAGAAAAAGGAAAATTAAAACCACAATGAGATAGCACTACATACTTCCCAGAATAACTTTTTAAAACGTAGTAATAAGAAATGCTAGTCAGATCATGGAGAAATTGAATTACTCATACATTGCTCATGAGACTGTAAGTGGTACAGCTAATCTGTAAAACACTTTTTCACCTTTTTATAAAGCTAATCACTGAACTACTATACAACACAACAATTGCACTCTTGAGTATTTATTCCAGGAAAATAGAATTTGTGTTCACACAAAAAGTAGTACACAGATGTTCATAGATATTTTATTGGTAATAACCAAAAAACTATAATCCCAGTGGTTCTTCAATAGGAGAGTGACTGAGCAAACAAACTGATTTATACATACACCATGTGAAAAATACCAAACTTAAAAGGAATATTTAATGCATGATTCCACTTATATAACATGTTTAAAGCAAAAAACACTTTCAAAAGTGGAGGGCAGTTTAGTGGTTGCCAGTGAGTAGGAACAGGCCCCCAGAGGCATGATGTGATTAAAGAAGGACAGTAGAAGGCATCCTTATGATGTTCAAACTGTCCAGTAACTTTTCTGCATAACATTACAAGTAAAACTGGGGAAACCTGAATAAGATTGATAGATTGTATCAAGGTAAAAATCCAGTTTTTAGTACTATACTATAGTTTTGCAAAATATCACCACTGGGTGTAACTGAATAAAGTGTACATAGGTTCTCTATATCTTATATCTGCATGTGAATCTAAAATTATCTCAATACAAATTTCAATTAAGAAAAAAGAACACCTGAAAACCAAAAAATACATTGTTATATTAAAAAGAAAATTTGTTGATTCACTTATATTGTATGTAACAATTGTTTCTCTAATTCCTGAATAATTCAAAATATGATACCTGTTATTCCATATGTTCTTCAACTATAATTTCACTTATTCCCTAAGAAGTCCTAATCTAATATCTTTGTACAAGCAGTGCTTATCTTTGTACTTGCTTTTGAGCACTTTGCATTTAGTGAAGTGTATGCAATTAAGATCTATATAATTTAGAGATACAAAATTACCTTATAATTTATAAAGAAAAAATATTAAATATCTACTTTTAGTCTCTTTTTAGGTTTTCCAAAAATTAGATATTATTTTGCTCTCTCTCAAGTACATTTTTGAAGCATATAGGTTAGTTATTTTATAGAATGTCCCTAATTTTTTTCTAATTTTCCCTTATGATCTGATCTTGATATGAATTTTTTGCAGGAATATTAAAGTTTTACATTTATTCAGCCCTATGATTTGGATTGAATCAATATTGAAAATGTTATCTTTGATCACTTAATTAAACATCCACCAGATTCTCCACAATATAATTGCAATATATTTCCTCATAAATAAGTGATTTATGAAAAGATATTTTAGACTAGCTATCTGATCTTAATCAACTTCCTACCCAACCTTCTCTCTAATGATGAAAATATATCTTTAAATGAGATTTTTTTGTTTCATATAAATCAGAAATTGTCTCTGTCGTTATAAAACACACACACACACACACACACACATATATATATTTATGAAAGTATTTAAAGACTTATTTTCATTGTTTTTTGACAGAGACAGAGAGAGACAGAGAGAAGTGTGAGGGCCCAGAGCAGTCTCCATAGTTGACAGCATTAGTTTTCCATATAGTGTCTCTCCACAGGCGGGCACGGGGCTGTGCAGGGCAGGGGCTGTGCAGGGCAGGAACTGGGCCTGGAACCTCCCGCATAGGCCCTGTCAAGAACTGAACTGGGGGAACACCCCAGTTCAGCACATGGGTCCACATGGGCCAGGGCCGGGATTTGATCCTCGGTCCCCGAGGCTGCAAAGCGAGCGCTTAACCCTCTGAGCCATCCCAGCTTCCCCTGAAAGTATTTAAATATTAAACATATATAATATATTATACACTTAAAGTTTCATGTACAAAGATATTTTTATTTTTTATTTTGTAAATAATTCTTATATTTATTGAGCAATAATATATTTTTGTGTGAAATTTCTACTTTATGGGATTTACTGATTTTTCTGTCAATTAATGATTCATTGTGAATGTTTTAAATTGTGAATGCTTTAGTGTATTGAAAAAAAAGATGCATTACCTATTATTATGATATAAAATTTAATATGTATCCATATGATCTACCTAGACTATTATACAACTAAAACTTATGTCTTGTGTTTGAAGTAAAGCTAGTTGTTAGCTTTGAACAGGAGCAAATGAGTTACAATAAAAAAGAACAACAAGATGTTGCTAGGTTCCAATTACTGGGTTGTGATTAGAAGGGAGTACAGGGTGAATGCTGATTGCAGTATTTCTTGTCCTGGGTATATTTATCAGGAAAATTTTAATTTGTGATGATTTATAAGCTTTATACTTGTGATATGTGAATTTTCTACATTTTTAGCTCATAGAAATTTTTAATGAGGGCTTTAGAAAAAGAAGAAAACTTTTCTCTAGAATGTGCATGGTTGATTTCTATTGGCATAAACAAGGTCATACAATTTTATTAGTTATTTGAGTAAAATATCTGGAAATACACATATGTAAACATCAGGGTTCAAATTAATTGGAAGATAATAAAATATTCATCAGGCAACTATTTGTTTGCTAAGCTTTAGAGGCTGGGGTAATTTCTAAAGTTATGCGAGAATAAATATGACATTACTTCAAAGTATACTTGTATACAGTTTAGTGGGAAAGATGAGAGAGAGAAAACAATTCACTTCTCCTTCTGTTGTAAATTCTATATGAGGGCATTGTTTAAGTTCTGATGTTAATCAGCCAAGGAGGCTGACAAGAAATGTTCAGAATAGTTGAAAAAGATAGCTTGGGGATGAAAATAACAAGGAAAAATGGTGAACTAAAATAGTACTTTTAGGAAGAACAACTATAGTTGTTGGGAAAGAAGAAATATTAGATTAATATGAAACATACTGTTTTTGTGAGTTTGAATAGTAAACTCTTTTGTCTTGTTTAATGTTGTTAGTGTGATAGGAAAACTTGAGCTAGTTTATGGCTTGAGGGAAAAATCCAAGAAAAAAGAACAAGATGACGAAATTTAAAAAAAAAAGAAAAAAGCTTGAATACTTGGAGTGCAATATTTCTGGAAAGGTAGTAGAGTAGGTTCAAGACCATAGAAAGAATGTTGTTGTTGTTGTTGTTTTTTCCTGGCATTCAAAATACAGTGAAAAAGATGCAATTAAATTTAAGGGACTTGAATTAAAATTTATTTTCTATTATTTTTAATTTTGCTTTTATCTCTGACCACGATTACCTGTATTTTCTATCCCTCCCACTAACCCCTTTAATATCTCCAGTCCCTGACTCCTGTGTTTACAACTTATAATCTTACCTCACCCAGTCACCCACCATGTACCTGGTTAATCACTGCCATTGCTCCTATCAAATTCCACGTTATCACATTACCCCTAACCTAAAATCATTTCTCTCTTTTATCCTTTCTTCTACAATTTAACTTCTCTATTCTGACAGTTCAAAACTTTCAAGGTTGAAGTCATGAGAAAGGATGACTCAAATAGACTGGAGCGTGAAACCAGGCTCTCACAACAACATGAACATTTTCTCAGATGATGCCAAAAGTTAAGGTTTTCAAGCAAAGTTGTACACCAGTTGTTAATAAATGTGAGTGTATCGCCTGAAGTTTATAGTCACAGGTAGCAGTTTGAATAGTGCTACCAAATCATATGAAGTTAAATAGAAGGAGATTTTTTTTATTTGGGTGGTAGGAGGAAGTGGCAGGTTACGGTAATGATCTGGATGGGCAATGGAAACATGAACCTGCAGCCTAACTAATAAGTTTGCATGAGAGAAGGAGGAAACTTTTTCGAAGACCAGTAGAGCAGGGGTCTCAGCAGCTGAGTGGCTGTTGAGCAAGCAAGTAAAGCTTAATCTGTATTAACAGCTGCTCCCCATCACTTGCATGCACTACCACCTGAGCTCCGCCTCCTGTCAGATCAGCTGAGACATTAGATTCTCATAGGAACACAAACCCTGTTTTGAACGGCTCATGCTCAACTCCACTGCCACCCCTCTGCTGTCTGGAAAAATTATCTTCAACTAAACCTAAACCAGTCCCTCTGGCTAAAAAGTTGGGGACCTCTGTTGTAAGGGACACTGTTTTCCTTTGGAGTGGTGGCAGGGACTGCTTTCTGTTAGTACAAAGAGGGCATGATAAATAGGGGTGCCCTCAAAATTCTCAATATCTCTCCCCCCAAAAAACTGGCAGAGATTTTCATAGGTTGGCTAAGACAGTCCCTGAATTCCCAAAGTAACTGAAAGCTAGCAAAGGTCTTAGAAACAGACAGGATGTAAAATCCATGGGGAAATGTTTTTCTCTTTGTTTATTCTCATTTCCCTTCCTTTGCATGCATCTACAGAGGGCAATTTTATGTATCACTGGCCTGTAACCTGTGTGAGTAAAAAGAAAATTTATTCTTACAAAGGAGCAAGGTACAATAGAAAAGGATTAGATTGGGATTCAGACCTAATTTTCTATACTTTTCTGAACAACCAGAGTTACAGATACTTAACAGCAGAATAAAAGGTGGTAATGAGTTTTAAAATAGGAACTATTGAAGAAGCAAAAAGAACCTGGATTTTCAAATCTCTGCCTTCTTTATATCTAGTTCCCTCCCATAAACCCCACTCAAAGCAGGTTGCCTTCACAGGAGACAATTAGCTTCCTTTGCCTTCCCTGCTCAAACACACGTTTAAACGTATGGCAATTTAGATGTGGTTGCTTGTCTCCTTAAATGTCTCTCTAAGACAAGTTACTGTTTTATGGCCACTTTGAATGTGCTGCCATGTTTTCAGCACTTGGCTGCCAGACAGTATTTTAATACTGGCATATCTCTCACCAGGAAACAACCTATTTCATTCTTATTAAGTTATTTTTTTGGCAGTAAGTTCTGCCTGGTTTAAAGATTATGTAAAAAAAAGAATGTCCTTTCACAGTCATGGTTGCCTCCTTGACGTTTCTCTGATAAACGTGTTTTGTATTATCTCCTCTTGTCTGTAGAGCTTTCCCTCCAAGATTTCATTACAGCTTGGGTGACACGGATTTTGTTTTTGTTGTTTAAATAAGTTAGCGTGTGCTAAATTGCCTCTGATAGAAGAACTCAATCAAAACTGACATTGTCTAGTGCTTTGAGTTTTTCACTTTGATACTACAATGAACAACTCTGCCTCACATACCATTTCAGAGAATTAGCACAGAGCTCAGAATCTCTTGAAAATAAGGTGTCACCCTGCTGAAGATAATTCTAGCTTGCAGGCTTTCATGGAGGTTATATTAATTCACTAAAATTTTCAAGCATGCTGAATACAAATCTTGATAGGAATTCAAAGTTTTGTTGTCTTCCACTAATTACTTTATTATTCATATCATTCTTTCACTGAAGGCATTAGAATAAGTTTGATTAACATCTAATTTCTATTATTTTTGTGAGCAATGTTCATTGGCTCTGCTCTAGAGAACTTTTTGTTTATAGTCTAGTAAATGTGGAATAGATTATTATCTATTGGGGTAATTACCAAATCTTGATGGTGTTTTCTATGATTGCACAGTGTTTCCTAACAACCATGGCTAGCATACCTAGTTCATCCTGTGGCTAGGATGATGTTGATAAGTGCTGCCTCATCTTCATCTGACAAAAGATGAATAGTCTCTGAAGATCACTTGACTTAAGGCAAATCTTAGCAACCTCTTAGTATTCCCTGGTTACTTCATTGTTCTCTCATTTGGTGGCTTTTATATCAGGACCCTAACCATTTGATCTGAATGTCAGATCAAGAAGAACTATTTCTTTTTTCGTACATTCCATTAAAGAAAGAGAGATGAAAAAAATAAATTGAAGACTCTTGATGCTCCCAATATTGAGCTCATTATGGCATATGTTCCTTACTCTGATCTTAAAGCCTAAACTATTAGGCAAATCTTAATGGTTTTTATACCAGGCAATTTTCTTAGCTTTTTAAAGTATAAATTATTTTAAAGTATGCTTTTAATTGACTTAGGAAAAACACAGCTTTTGAAGCAAAACACAGTTTTTCATGAAAAATTATAATAACAGAGTTTTGAACATTATTATATTTTTGAGCATTTATATATTATATTTTTTTTTTCTTTGTCAATGCTTTTACTTTGATAATTGAGGGAAAAATCTTATAGTACACGTGAATAAGATATACATTGACGTTAATGTTTTAAAGAGAAAACCACTCATTTACTATAAAAAAAAGAAAGTAATCAAACTGAGTCTGAAAAATAATGGAAACACAGTTCACACAGAAGCGTGCTTCCTATCCAAAAATATCTATCCTCAGTTGTTATTTTTTTTCTGTAGTTCCTAGATTAAACACCTATTTTTATTTTTCTTGTAATATAGGTAGTTAACCCTGACATAAGGGTCCTGTCGTCTTTCAAATGCCTTGTATTATGTTTCCTGGGCTGAGAAGTTCAATACAGGAAGCTCTACAGAACATGATGCTTGTAGCTAACTCCTTATATCCGCATGGCTCAAACCAGGTCCTTTACAAACTGTATTGTATGTACCACATACTGAGTATTTATTAGCTCTGCTGCTTCCCTTCTGTTCATTGCATTACCCTTGTATTCTTGTTGTTTTTCTGCATTTCTAAAGTTAATAAATAATCAAAATATTAGGCAGAATATTGCCGTACAGAAGTCAATGTTATCTCACTTACTTAGATTTCAGTTTTGGTTGTCTTAATTCTACACTATATTTGGCTATAAACAACCCCAGATGTATAAAGAAAAAGTCATCTAATGAGAGAGCTTAGATAAATATCTATGCAAGTCACCATATTATCATAAAAGGAAGAAGTAAAGGTAAGCTCTCAAAGCATTGCTGCTTTAGACTAATCACCTCATCTCCTTCGTACCCCTTTTCACACTGTTTGGTTTGCATTAGAAGGAAGGTGGGGAGAGATAATAAGGGAAATGGCCCCTGGAGAGAGATCATTGTATAATGGAAAAAATTGTAGGTTTTACTTCAGAGAGAGAGTTTCAAATCTTGGCTCTACCACTTAATGACATTGGGAAAATTATTTAAGCTTGGGTTTTATTCCTTTCATCTTTTTTTTTTTAATTGTTAAATTTACTGAGGTGACATTGGTTGATAACAATTACATTGTTTCTAGGCGTAGAACTCTACATTACATTTTCTATACATTGCATTATGTGCTCACCACCCAGAATCAGCTCTCCTTCCATCACTATATTTTTGATGCCCCCTCCCAAATTTCCCTCCCCAGCTCTCCCACCCACCTGACCC